>JACGDI010005673.1:406565-592881 GCA_014898725.1 Jacaranda copaia
CCCCCCCCCCCCTTGCGAATTTGATGATGAGCAAATAACTTGTGAATGAGGCTTTCATCCTAAGAAATAAGCTTGACCAATTTTTGACTGAATAAATTAATTGGTCATTAGCAACTTTAGTTTTATTGATTGGGGTTTACTAGTTTTATAGTAAATTAGTTTATTTGTTCAAGAATTGGGTTTAACAGTAATTTAAAGAATTGATTAATTGAGTTTTACCAACTTCTTTTCTATTAATTTGGATCTATCAATTTTTTAGGGAATTGGTATTCTTCTTTTAAGATCTAGAGTTGACATTAACTTAAATAGTTGATTAATTGATTTCCTCTAATTTATTTTTAAAAGTTGAGCTTCACCAAAATTTATAGTGAATTGATTAATTGGGCTTTGTCTAAGAATTAGATTTCACCAATTTTTATTATAATAATTTAAAATTTGGTTATCGTGCTCTTTCAAGGTTTTAATTAATAATTGTGTTTGACCAAAGTTTTTAATAAATTGGTGAATTATACTTCAATTAAGAATTACTTTAATAATGTTTTTAATTATAGATTAGTGAATTGGACTTTATATAATAATTGGTCTATTTCTTAATTTAAGGAGTTGGTTAATCAGACTTCATCCAATTACTTTTTTTATAATTAGACTTGACAACTTTTAAGTGAATTGAGCTTCACATCAATTTATACTTTTCCAATCTTTTATTTAAATATAATTTATAAATTCAGTTAATTGGGTTTCAAAGTTTGGTTGAATACAAATTATAACCAATTGTTTTTGGTACTAAATTTGGATGGCAATGCAATTTTGTTTCCCTTCGACTTTGTATTCCCTCCAAAATTTGACCCATAAAAAATATTAAAAATTATTTTTATTATTAGTTTACCACAATAATTTAACTTGATTTCTTCCAAAAATTTGATTACCTTTAATAATGAATTCTGTTTATTTTTTAGATTCCTCTAAATTTTAGCTCCTCCCTCCATTTTTTTTGTATAAATAATTTATAACAAACTTAATTTCTATTATCTTAGATTATATGATGAATTAACATATAATTTTTTAAGTTATTAAATGATTTTCTATTATAGTTAAAGTAGTATTTAAATTTGGACTTATAAATTTTCGTGCTTAAGAATTTAATTTTTCGTTATAATTTATTATAATTTATAGGCCTGTTAATGTTATATTTCGTTTTCTGATCAGTTGTATTGACCAGTTAAAGATCTTTATAAGTTATGGACATTTATATGTTAATTGTGTGTATGTTTTACTACATAAATTGCGTTGGTCTAATATAGTATAAAGAAAGAATTAACTTAGAGTATATTATTAAATATAATCATTATTAACTTTCATGGAATTGAATAAGTTGTTCTTAATAATTAGTTGGTCTACATATTATATTTCCTTCAAAAAATAAGTTTCCCTTCAAAAATGAATTCCCCTATTATTTTTCTTTCCCTCCAAATTTGTGCTCCTTCCTCCTTTTTGTGTATAAATGTTATATAGAAAAATTATTTATTTTATCTTATATTATAAGATGAATTATGACATATTATTCTGGGGGTTAAAAATTTTAATTCTATTCTTTGTTATTATTTATTAGGACATTGTTTTTGAACAAAAAGATTTTAGAAAAATTATTTATAAATTTTAAAAACTTTAGTTTTTATGTGTAAATTAGTTTCATTTTAAAAATTAAAAATATTTTGTACTAATAATATATTGATGTGGACAATTTGAACATGCATTTATTAAAATTTTTCTACTCTTAATTAACACAAATTGTTTTGAAATTAATCAACTTGTATAACGTTAATATAGTTAGAAATTTTGAAATTATTTTGAAATACTCATGACATTATAATATAGACTTAGTAATATGGTTATAAGTTTAATAAAATTATTTTTTATCTCCATATATTTAATTAAATTATGAAATAATTTTTATTTAGTTTCCATTTAAGTATTGTAATATAATAAATTGAAATGCATTTACATCAAATTGTTATATTCAAATGTATCTTCATATAATGTAGTTGATCATAATCTATAATTCACCTATATTAAATAAATATGTCCTAACTAATTACAATTTGTACAATTTAAAAAACACACACACTGAAATTTATAGAAAATTATAAAAAATTATAATATAAATGATAAAACATAATTTTATAATAATAATAATAATAATATAATAATAATATTATTATTATTATAAAAAACGTCGCTTTCAAAGACTCTAATTACACCTTTTATAACAAAAAATACAAAGCATCAAAAGAGTTCTTCTCTCCGTATTTCATCTTCCCCTTTCTTCCCACGTGCGACGATTTCTCCTCTCTTAAATTTGATGGAAGAGTTTGAGAAAAAAGACAATAAGAATGCCATCAAATCTGAAAAATTCATAGAAATTCATTGCTTATTCCTGCTGTTATTAATTGGGTTTTCTTCTTTCTTTAATCTTCTTTAAATTAAAAATAAATTATTATATATAAAATAAAAAATTTTAAATTTAATATTAAAAAAGTATCTTGCACAAATTTTAAATTTCAATCACCCTTCTTCATTCTCATATCTGAGGTAAAGTGTCATCTTTTCCTTCTTCCCCCTTTCCTTCTCCTCCTCCTCTCCTTTTCTTTCTGTTTTTTCTTGTTAAACTTAATCCGCTGGTGGCGGAGCTGCTCTGCCGCCGGCTGCGCAAGGCCTAGCGCAGAGGCCAGCTGCCAGCCTTTGCTGGCCGCGCTGCCCAGATCCAGCCGCCCGGCAGGTTTTGAATATTCTAAACCTTTTTTCAGAAAACAATTTCTAAAAATGTACAGAAACAAACAAGTTGAATTACAGCGCGGGATATTTGATTTATGTTTTCTTAGTTGTTCCTGTAACATGTTTATCTATTTTACCCAATCTAGAATCGAAAGAATTATAGCCCTTCCTCTTGGGCATTTTGTCCGTGGACGTGGGCCTCATAGCCGAACGGTGCATATCTTTGCATTCTTCTTCTCTCTCTTCAGTAATGGTCTAAGAATATTTGCAGGCTCTAGAAGCTAAAATTCGACAATCGGCGGTAGGTGAAGAAAGGGAGCATCCGCTCGCAGCTGTCAACTCTGCAATATGAAAGGCTTCTTTGATCTTAGGATCCAAAATTACTGTGTCTTTTTAGTTCTATTTATTAGGACAAATTTTGTTAGACAGATTAGCAGTTGTCAGGTTGTTGAAAGGGCCTCTACTGACGTAGATTATTTTTGCTATTATTACGTCAACCAATAATAAATTGTAGCATTATAGTTTGAAATCAACATCAGCCTAAATTTCTTTGAAATGAATATGGCTATCTTTGTGATTAATTGGCGTATTTAAAGCACTTATTTCTGTAATCACAAGTCTTGATCGCATGGTGATATGTCAAATCTGGAAACATACGATTTGATGTATATTAAATCAAATATTATGAATACATCTCTCGCTGATCCAAGAAAAATTGATAGCAATTGATTTTTTTTTTGGAAGTTTTTCCTTAATATGCAAGTATTAGGAGATATATATTATAATTTTATTATGGAAGAATCTCTATCAGAAAGATTTACCGATTCTTGATCAAAATATATGGATTTCAAGCTTTGTTAAGACTATCTTACCATTGAACCTCACCCCATTGACCTAATTCCATTTTTATCAAATTGATGACTAATTATGTTGGAGTCTCATATGTGTGTATATTTAGATACACATATTTAGGATTAGTTCCATTTTAAACATTAAATTTTACACGTATTAATATGATGATAATATGATTCACTAATTAATTAGTAATTTAGACAAATATATACACTTATAGAAATATCAATTATAACCATGCAATCTCATCTTCTACAAGGATAGTATGATATATATATATATATATCTATAAGAATCTCTCAAGGCCTCTTAAGTGAAAACATAACAGAAACTGATTAAAAAAAAACTTAAAAAGAGAAGGAAAAGCCTAAAAATTTTGAACTCTTTTTCAAAGAAGAAAACAAAAACAAACAACCCAAAAATGGATAATATTTATGCCTTAAGGGCATCGGGTCTTTGTGTCAGTGGTTGCGTAAAGAGGAAAAAGTGTGGTTTTCTGCTCTTTTGCTGATCAGTGTTTTGTCAGTCTTTCCACAGTAATTACTTCTTCATGACCAGAAGTTGTTGCCTTTGGACCAGTGTTCTCGGAACCGGATGAGATTGGCCGGTCCAATCAATTGGATCAGTGATTGGAGTTCAATTCGATTCGATTCGATTCAACTATAAAAATTAGTGACTGATTGAATCAGTTAAAATCGATCAAAGTCGGCTAAAAATTGGTTGAATCGATACTGGTTCGATCGATTTTTGACTGGTTCACTTTGTTTTTTGAAAATTTAAAAATTACTTTTTTTGAAAAAAATGAAAAATATTTTAAAAAAAAACTATGAGTTAAAAGATGATGATTCAAAATTTTGGACATGTAATTTTTTGAAATATAATTTTATTTTTTTAAAATTTAATAAAATGGTAGTTATATATGAATATTTATGTTTAATTTCTTGTTTTGTTTTGTTTAATTTCTCTTAAATTATGTTGAATATTTAACGTAAAAGAATTTATTTTTACTTAGAGTTGTATCTTGAAATGAAATGAATTATTATTTAAATTAATATGAAATATTATTTTTTATTTATTTATAGTTAAATAATTGTGAAATAATATTTTTTGTCTTTTAAAAAGTGTATTTAAAAATAAGTAAGTTAAAATTTTTTCAAATAATATTCTTTTTATATCATTGAAAGTTTTATTTTTTTGTTAATATTAAAATATTATGTATATTTATAAAATTAAATATAATTATTGCGCTATATTGGTCGAACCAGTCGAACCAGTCGAACCGATTGAACTAATAACTAGTAACGTCACCGATTTTTTATCTGGTCCAGTTTTAAAAACATTGCTTTGTAGCAGAAGAAATTAGGGATTTTGATGGATAAAATTTAGGACTATTCATGGCAAAAATTTTACATGGGAAAAATGTGATGGAAATATGTAGTATTAAGGCAAGGAGATATATATGCACATATATACATATACTAGCGAATTGGAACCTTTTTTATGTCAAAATTTATCTTAAATGAATGTAATATATAATTAAAACTCTATCAATTAATGTGTTTTTCTTTATTCTTTTTCTTCAAATATCCAAGAAAATGTTATATGAAACATGGTTTATTTAAGCCGAACTTTTGATGACCAATGCTTGAGTTTAGTGAAAAATTTTGTCATCCAATTGAATGTACCCACTCAAATGGTCCAAATGAATTATTAGATTTTGAAAGAGAAGATGATGATATTGTAAAGTAAAATTTTGATATTATCAATATATGTTTTAATATTTCGCAATTTAGCTAAATACATACTTGAATCTAATTTAACGAATATGAGAATGTAAAATGAGAAATTGACATGAAAGAAAGACTTTTTTCTTCACTTATTCGCTCTTAGGAATTTTTGCATACTGATGTGTGAATTAAAATTTTTATAGCATATATGTAAATAGAATATTTAATTCTTTTTATATGTTACTATAATTTAGGATAAATGGTTGTGTTGGTTATTTGATGTAATTATTTGTTGCAAACTTTTATTATTTTTCTTTAATTGGATGTTGATGCATTTTATTTTTGTAAGTAGATGGGACTTTTTATTGTACATTTTTGTCATTGGGCACATGAATGGGATATGAGAGAAGCATAGGCTATGGAGTTGTGTCATCTAAAGGCAGCAAGAAGATGTGACTTCAAGGTAAACAACTTGAGGTAATAAAAGAGAAGTTGAGCAAAGTTGAAAATGACTTATAAGGTGCAATAGATCTCATTAAAACTCAACAAGAAAAAATCCAAAGCTATAATGAGCAATGTAAGAGCTATGAAGAGCGATAAAAGAGCTATGAAGAGCAATGCCAAGAGCAAGGTGCAGAAATAGAAAGCTTTAAAGACAGTTAGACCAAGCTGAAGTAAGTCATGGTGGCATTGCAAGACAAACTCACTTGAAGGCAAGTATGTGCTTATGATGCAATATGATTTTATTTGATTGTCCAAAACTAAGAAAAAAAATTTAGAGTTATGGACACTGAGGCCTCATATTGTTGCTTTATTTGATTGTTTATCAGCTACCATGTGTAGAATAATTAATTGAGCTGAGTTAAGGTCTAAAAATTATAATTTCTAGAATTTTACTGTGCTTTATTTCAACATGTAAGTTCATATTTTATAGATGCACACATTTAATCTTTTCATATATGTAAATAATTTGAAGAACTTTTAGTTTGGAAATTATTACGGATTTTTTCAGTTAAATGTTTACTAAAAAAGAATATGATATGATGCATATTTTTTGAACTCATTTGGTAGTGTAACTGAAAAATTAAATGAAATGTATTTTTGTATTCAACATTATTTTCTATAATATTTTGTGTAGTTTATGTGTGAAAAAAGATGGTATCATACAAATATTTTATTACAACTTCTTTCATAAATTATGCTATTATTTTGTGAAAGTTTGATGCTATATCAAACCTTTGTTTTGCATATGTACCAACTTATCCAATATGAGAAAAGATAGATGTGCAGTGACTAATTAAACATATGTAATATCTAACTTGGTTTTTTTTTTATGTTTACAATGTGTTGTGGAATTATTTTTTGCAGATTGTTGGAAGCAGATGTTTCTTTAATGATGTTGACAAGAATTAAGGAACATGTTTTGAAGATCTCTTTTGTTATTTGAGCAGTAACACTTTTTGAAAACTTGACACTTTTGTTTGATTGGTATTCCTATTTGGTTGTCGTAGTGTTGGGTAGTAATTTGAATTTGGGATTGATGTTTTGAAATTATATTTATGTCTATGGATAGATAGATGTGGTTGGTGTTATATTTTATGGATGAATGGATGTGCTTGCTCTTTTGTTTAATGAAGACATGACTACATAATTTTTATATTTAGGAAGTTGATATACTTCAAATTTGAATTTTTTAGCAATTTCATGTCCAAATTGAGATACTAAATAGGGAAAAATAAACACCTTTTCTAACAAAAATAGAATTGTTACAAAAATAGTTTATTGGTAACAAAATTTATTTGTCACTTTCTTAATTGTAACAAATCCTAATTTATTGTATCTGTAATAAATTATTTTACTTAGCTACAATAAACTATTTATCAATTCATAACAAATAATTATTTACCCTAAATCAAGACATTAATTACTTGTGACCTATACATTGCTTATTTGTAACAAAATATTAAAAGCTTAAAAGTCAAAGGTAAAAAACATTTAGTTATATATACTAAATGTAACAAAACTCTTAATTTCTTTTATAATGAAATTGTTAGTTATGTATTCTATTAGTAATGAGATGCTTATCTATAAATTAAAATACTATTTAACTAGTCATAAGCAAATATTTGTTACATAAATAATTTGTAACGATACTAAATTAAATAAATAATATGATTATATTATGCATTAGTAACGAATAAATAAAACATGACAAAACTATCAATGCTCGGTACCTAAAAATTTCATTACAATATAGAAATCTATCATAACTAGCCCTATTTTGTTACTAATACTATATTTTTGGTAACGACAAATTTCATCAGCATAATGCAATCATTTGTAACGAACAAAATATTTGTTACAAATACTTTTAGTGGCGGGCTTTGAAACATGAAACCTCAGTTACGAAAATTGCATTACCAATAACATTAGGCAACAAATTTATATGTTAACATAACGAAATTCATTGTTACTAAAATTGTAATTTGTTATAGTGGATAGACATAGGAATGCGGGCATTACATATCATTCACTTCCCAGAAAAGGAAAGACTAACCCCACCTTAGATTCCACAGAAAATGCTACCCCTATTCTACCATCCTGCCAATCTCGGCTTCTCGTCACCTATCCAAAAAAAATGTGCTTAATGTCAAAATGCTTGTTTTGACTTTTAAATAATAATTAAGCTATTTATATTTTAATATTGATTTTTTTACAATTAATATAGTATTTTAAAGCTTGGTTCCGAAGATACTACCATATACGTGATAATTATGCCATTAATACTACGATATTCATGAGAGTCATAATCGCTCCAGTTGATAATCTTAATGTGAGTCAACAATTTCTAATTTATCAAATTTAAGTCCTATTTCAGAAATTTTGTCAAAACATAATTAGTAATCCAAATTCATAAAATATTGGGTCCTTGCAATGTTATACAAAGTCAATTATAAATTACAATAGTTAAATCTAATTAACAAGAAGTCAATCTTTAATGATTCAGCATCATACATAATTATACCCAAAATTAGAGTTAATCACCTACTTAATTTAATTAATTAGAGATTGTATATTATATTACAAATCCAGGTCCACTAAGCATTATATATACATTCATGCATGCCATAGCTCGATTCCAGTTCATTTTCTTTCCATGTCATTATATAATACAAGAATTAGCAAATCAATTTAAACAATACAAATTAGATGGTAATAACCCCAATTTCAATAATTTTTACCAAAAAACTTTAGTTTTGGAATTCAATCAACATAAACCAATACCACACATGTGACCATTGTGATGAGATGAGAATTTTGTCTCAGAGCCGCCGTACATTGTCACTGCTGGAGTTGCTAACCACCACCACCAACTAATGTGTCTCAACACGCACAATCAAACACCCAAATCAAATTTTCAATCTGCCAATGAATTGATCGTCAATTAAATCTTCAATCACACAGTACCATCACCTCTACCACCATAAATTCTACCCAATTCTGCCATTGTAGGTGGTTGGTAGGAGAAATTGACACTACCAAGTGGTTCCTTGAGCTGAACTCTTCAAGACCTACTTTCCAAACTCCAGCTTCCATTACTCGAATTATTGTGTTTGCCACTCGCCATTGTTGCCTAATTTCAATCTTCAATTTCTTGATGGTCCATATGCTAAAATGGAATGCATGTGGTACTGTAGTGTTCTTAGTATTGAGGTGAAGCTTTCGGTTAGTTTAGTTTTGGGAATTGGCTATCATTAGAGGGAAATTGTTAGAGGGGAGGCCATGATTTACAAGTAGAAATTTGAAGAAAGGGGTGGTGGTGGTGGTTTGCTATTTAAAAAATAATTTTTAGATATTACAAATTGACCACAAGAACTTTTTTTCTATTTTTAATTAAGCTCTTCATTAATTGAGTGCCCTACATTGATCTACTTGTCCAAGAATAATTTTAATTTAACCCCCAAAATGTTCAAATATCTTACAATTAAGTCTTTTCCTTTTTATGTTTTGACCCTAATTTTTTGTAAAAATTAAATTAAATTAATGATATTTAAATTTTTACCAATTAAAACTTTTAGGGATGTTACAATCCGCTTACTCTTAAAAGAATTAGCCCCCCAGATTCATACTTAACTACTGAAAAAGTTTGAGATACTGTTGGCACATGAAATCTTCTCTTCCTAAATCACTTTTTTATTATTGTGATTGCGCCATGATACTTTTACTTGAGGAATCCTTTGATTCATAAGCTCTCAAAATTTTTGATCTAAGATGTGAATCGGTTGCTTTCATAGGTCAAGTCACTTTTGAATGGTATATCTTCATGCAAAATAATACGGGAGTGGTTAGGATAATATTTTTGAAGTTGTGATACATGAAAAACATCATGTATTCCTGTCAAACTTTAGATTAGTACTAGATGATAAGCTATTGGTCTGATCCTTTCATATATCTCATAAGGACCAACATATCTCAGGCTAAGCTTTTCGCTTTTTCCATTCCTTCGGATACCTTTTGTCAGAGATATTTTAAGACACACTTGGTCTCCAACTTCGAATTCTAAATCCTATCTTTGCTTATTCACATAACTTTTCAGCTAATCCTGAGCTACTTTCATTCTTTATTTGATCAACCTTTTCAATAGTCTCCTGAATTAATTCTAGCCTTAAAGTTTCCAAAGACTTATCAGCATTGCTTCTGTTTTCTTCAAGGTCCTAATGCAGTGGGGGTCAGCATTTTCTACCATACAATGCTTCATATGGGACCATCTGGATGATAAACTAGTAATTTTTATTGTGAGCAAATTTTATTAGAGGAAGGTGTCAATTTTAGCTAATGTTGAAATCTAAAATATAGGTCCATAACATATCCTCCAATATTCGAATGACCTTTCCTGATTGTCCATTTGATTGAGGATAAGCTATAGAATTGAATCATAACCTTATTCCAAAATGTTCTTCAAGACTTTTCCAAAGTCTTGTGGTGAACTTTACATCTCAGTTCTATACAATATTGGTTGGGATTCTATGCAATTTGACGATTTTCCTGAATATGACTTTGCTAGTTTCTCAACTATATAATGTGTTCCAACAAGTAGAAAGTGAATAGACTTGGTTAATTGATCTATTGTTACCTAGATACTATCATATCCTCTTCATGCTATTGGTAGGCCTATCACAAAATCTATAGTTATTTGCTACCATTTCCAGTCAGGGATTGAAAGTGGTTGTAGCAATCCTGATTATCGCTAATGCTCTACTTTGACTAACTAGCAGGTTAAGCACTTCTATACATAGTTTGCAACATCTTTTTTTATCCCACTCCACTAGAGCTATTTATACAAATTTAGATATATCTTCGTACCTCTTAGATGTGTTGTATATCTTGCCTTTTATGCCTCTTCCAATAATCTTCCTTTCATTTCTTTTGACACGCATATTCTCCTATGGAATGAAAGAGTACCTTGACTATCAGTACTGAACTTAGACTCTTTAGATCTCCTAACCACTTCTTTCTATTTCAATATCCAACTATCATTAGCTTGTGCTCAACATATTTCATCTTATAGTTTTGGTTGCATATTTACTCTTGCGATCTGAGTTCACTACCTTATTCTTATTATAGTAGCTACCTTGTACCTTTTGATGTTTCTATTTCTAGTATGTGGGCTATTTTGGCCTTTTGGCTTAAAGCATAAGCTACTACATTAGATTTTCCTAAGTGGTTGATGATTGAGAAATCACTATCCTCAAGAAATTCTATCCATCTTCGCCATTTAATGTTCATATCTTTCTATAAATACAAATACTTAAGACTTTTATGGTCTATGTAGACTTCAAATAGGACCCTATAGAGATAGTGCCTTTATTTTCTCAATGCAAAAACTACTGCAACTAGCTCCAGGTCATGAGTTGGGTAATTCTCTTCTTGCAATTTTAGTTTTGTAGATGCATAAGTGGTAACCTGCCCCTTCTGTATTAGCAGATATCCAAGTCTTTCCTTAGAAGCATCTGTATACATAACAAAACCTTCTAATATTTCTAGAAGGTCCAAAAAGAGATTTGAATTTATCTGTTCTTTAGCTCTTGAAAACTTCTCTCACAATCCTCATTCCAATCAAATGGCTGATCCTTTTGGGTCAACTTAGTCAATATGCTGGCTATCATTGAGAAGTTTTTTATAAACCTTCAATAGTAGCTAGCAAGTCCCAAAAACTTACAAACTTTTATTACATTTTTGGGTCTTTTCCAGTTGACTATTGCTTCTATCTTAGAGGGATAGACCTCTATCCTATCTTAGGATATGATGTGTCCCAAAAATGTCACTTTCTCGATCTAAAATTTGCACTTACTGAACTTCGCATACAACTTGTGTCACCTTAGAGTTCTCCAAACCATGTGTAAGTGCTTTGTATGCTCCTCCCTAGTCTTCGAATATACCAAAATTTCATCAATAAATATGACCACAAACTAGTCCAGATATGGTTAAAAAATTTGGTGCCCCAGATCTATAAATGTTGTTGGGGCAATGGTTAGACCGAATGGCATTACTACAAATTCAAAAATGACCATATTGAGAATTAAATGTAGTCTTTGAGATATCTTATTCCCTAATTTTCAGCTAATAATACCCCTATCTCAAATCCAATTTTAAGAAGACAGTAGATCTCTACAAAAGGTCAAACAATTTTTCCACATGCGGCAAGGGGTTCTTATTCTTGATAGTAACTTTATTCAACTCCCTATGGTCAATGCACATCTTTAGGGATCTATCTTTATTTCTTATAAACAATAGTAGAGCTCCCCACGGAGAAGTGTTAGCCCCAATGAATTTCTTTTCCAGCAATTCCTAAAGTTGATTCTTTAGCTCTTTAGGTTCTATAGGTGCCATTTAATAGAGAGTTTAGAAAAAGATGTAGCACTAGGAAAAATGTGAATAGCAAACTCTATCTCTCTGTCATGTGGTAATGCATTCCGAAAATACTTTTGAATAATCAACTACTCTTTCCACTTTTTAGATTTTGGTTGTGCCTCGTGGTTTATTAATAAGGTATGCTAAGAATCCTTGTCCTTATTCCCTTAGAATTTTTTTGTCCTCTATCATAAATATAATTGGTATGAGGAAGTAGTCTCTGCAGAACGACGTATCCGTCTTGGTACCTTATCTTCAAGAGTAATGCACTTAGTGTAACAATTTACTTGTACTTGATGTTGACAAAGCCAATTGATTTCAAGTATCAAATCATATTCTTAAATGGACATTTCTATAAGATCGACTGGGTACTCACCATCCCTAATCCTAACTGGGCAAGCCTGATACATGGTGTTTGTTATGAACCTTATTCCTAAGGGTATCTATACCTCTATTTGATAGGCCATGATTTTGGGTTGTATATTCAACTTTCAAGTAAAAGATGTCGATATAAAAGAATTAGTAGCTCCAGGATCATATAATGCATTACCATTAATTCCAAAATAGAAATCATATCTTCAACCACTTTATTAGGATTTTGTGCTTTTTCTCCAAGTTGAAGCATATACATAAGCTCAAACCTTTAGTTTCTTGTTGGTTCTTGCCATTTGTTTCCATTTTCTTGTAAGTACCGTGTTTTTATAATTGGAGTAATCTCTTATAGAACACTGGTCACTACAACATCCTATGCATTTGCCTTATTTTCTCCAACACTCGGATTCCTTATGGCCAAATCCTTCATAAAACCTCAAGTTAGATTTGCGGCCCCACTAGCTTTATGTGTTTGTTGATTGGTACCCTTGATCTACAATTTTGGTTGTTTCTTCCCTAGGTTACTCTATCCTTCAGAGTGTATTTTTTCTTTATGGCCCTTTTCTTCAATTTTTTGAACTTCCTGTAGTTTTGACTCCAGTTGCAGCATTTTACTCATAGCTATATTAAAACTTAGCAAATTACATGTGGCAAGGGCCTATCTGAGTTTTGGTCGCAATCCTTCCACAAATTTGCGAGTCTATTAGTCCTCATTTACAAGTATGTGGGGTGCATACTGAATTAATCAATTGAAAGTGACCTCATATTAATTGATAAATGATGTTCCTTGTGTCAAATCCATGAGTTCTCTTTCCCGTGCATGCTTGGTCACCAATAGTACATATTTATCCATAAATTCCCTAGTAAAGCTCTCCCAAGTCCATTGAATCCCTTTCGTAGCCCATTTATAGTCTATCATTTTCGAACAACTACGTGTAGGACTTTCAAATAGAAATGTAGCGTACCAAACTTTCTATTCATTCGGGTAATGCAAGGTTTCAAATATATTTTCCAAATTCTCAATCCATTCTTTCACTTTCCTATTGTCTGATCCCTCTAAGAATTTTAGAGGTGGAGAACCAAAAAAAAAAAAAAAACTCTAATGCCTGATCTTTAGTAGGCTCTCCAGCATTTCTTGCTCCATTACCGCGACCCTACTATTGGTATAATTGTCTAAATCTTTTCCATATTTGGTACATAGGATCACCTGGTTGACCTGTGACTTGTTGATCATGGTGAGAAATTAGTGAGACTTATTCTTTCGGTGGTGGCTATTGTAAGGTGGGTGTTCCCTGCTTAGGAACATTTTGTACATTGGCCCATCTATCGAGCAGTCTTTTTTGTCATCTTACTTGAGCCTGAGTAGATATATGAGAACCCTCCTGGGATACTAATTTTTTCTATGAGTTTGTTAGATCTAAGATACTCTATAACTTGCAAGTCATCAAATTATACAATGATATCGAAAGTTATCATCAATTCTCTCAAATTCCTCAAATGTACATATAAAAAGGCTAACAAATTGAAGTAGAATTCATTATAACAAAAGTCTAGTCATTCAAAAATCAACATAGAACTTTCGTTTTCATTCCAAGTTAGTATTAGCAATTATTTACAATAGTATACACAAAGTCAAAATTTTAAAATTTAGCTAAGCTATCTATTTGCCTAGTTGTGGACAAAATGATGAGGTTTGAGTTAGGGTTTTACCCTATTAGTTGGACTAATCTTTGCCTATTACGTTCTAACTTAATGACTAAAAGCTAATGCTAAAACATATATACATATTTACAAGCATATTTACACGTTTTGGAGCCTCTAATTCTAGTCTTCCATATCAATAATGTCAAACTCAATATTTTCATCCTTATCTTTCTACTCTTCCCCATTTAGCTCCGTGCCTATATTATTATTGTCTTTTTCAAACTCCTAAAACTCATTTTCCATGTTAATTTTTGGCGGTACCTCAGCCATCAGTTCTTGAGTGGGGTCCTCATCTAGTGGCTCCTTTGGGTTCCTTTTTGTCATATTCTCAATATGGATACCTTATCCATATCTTAGCTCTAGGCAGATATGAACTTTAGAGGTCTAGCATTAGATATTTTCCTGACTCCAATGATCTGATCGATTTTACTCCCATAATGTGCCAACATCATTTGACCTTATTCATCATATTTGCCGTATTAACACTCTTTTGATGGTCCAACTCTAGCATCCTAAAGGTTTCTCATACCATGCAAAGCCTTTTCATCCATAAGTCTCTCTACAGTGTCGCTTCTAACTTGTACCATTATTTTTAAGTGATATGTCTTCATTTTCCTTTCCCTTAATTCCTCATCCATGTCATAGAGTCGTTTTTCATAGCATTGGCATTGCTCCAATAATCTTGTCTTTTGCTGTTCTAAAATTCTAGTTCTTTCTTGTAAAGATTCCTTACCTTTGTCTTTCATAGGTTCCTTTCCCTTCTTATATCTTCCCGCCATCTTGCAACATATAAATTTATTTCATTGAAATCATACTAGTGAAATTCATTTCCAATTTCCTTAATCACATAAGGGCTTGTTTGCTTGGACATATAGGATTAGGCAAGATTCATATACTAATGATACATAAGCTAGAAATGATATCAAATACCACATAATCTATTATTTGCTTTGATTTTAGAAATTGGTGATATTCTATATTTTACACTATATAATGTTTGGTTGGAAAGATTGCTTAATGTGATTGCACTTGTAATATCCAAAATGTCATAACTTCTAAGAAGGTAGATTTCCAAAATAACTTTTTCATTGTGTTGTAGTTAGTGTTTTTATATGAGGGGTAAGAATGACTTTTTCATTCCATATCATATCTGATTTGAAAGGATGAAAAATGGATCAAGCCAAAATAAACTAACTTGGCCCATGATTCCATGTCAGGCTGCAAAGGTATCATGGGCCATAAAAATGTGAAGCAAACAAAAGATAAAGCTTAAAAATATATCTATCATGCTTTATCATATGAAGCAAACAAGTCCTAAAAGTTTTCAATTATGCATAAGATACCTAAGGTTCAACTATTAATCTAAGTCCAATGCACAATTTTTGGAAGTACGGATTATAGACTAGTTGGCCATCTCTAGTATAATCTCCTACCTCTTATTATCAAACACTATACCTAAGAGTTCATACTTAAACTATTATTCTAACCTACAAGCTAGCCACAAATCCAAATAATACTTATTTATGTAGGTCATCATCAAACTTGGGCTCTGATACCACCTTTGTGGCGCCCCACCTAAGGTGATCCCTAAGCTAAGATGCCACTAGTTCAACTTAAATCATAATTCAAGAGATAACCACAAAAGTTGAATTTTCATCCAAAACTTAAAGATAGCTGCTTAGCATAACACCTTAAAGATCATTTCATAAAATATTGTATGTACATACCGTAGGTCTTAGATTCAAACTTAAACATTACATAACATTCTTAAATCTTAGCATCATGATTAGGTGAAGTCTATATATATGCATAATACCTAATCTATTACAAAATAAGTCTTTCCTCAAGCATGGCTCAAGCCCTCAGTCTTCATCCAATCTTGTCTTAGAAGAGAATAAAGGATATAAGAGGGGTAAAGGCTAAAGATTTAGTGAGGGAGAAATATAACAACTAGTTAAAGAAAAATTGTGAAAGGAGTAGAAATTCAAAACATACTCAATAACGAGCAAGGCTTTATGATGAGAGGTAATAATTTGACATAGCACATGTAATACCAAACTTAAGAGACTATTGGCAACTCCATTCTTATTGCTCCATAGATTACAAATAGTAAAAGTTGGTATCAAACGGTTCATGGAGTATAATAATCATAACAAACTTTTCTTATTACTTCATTTCTAAACACAGGGCTTGGTAAGTGGCATGGTTGGTCCATATGCCAAATCCTACCACTCGCAGATATATGGTTGGTCCATATACTTAGGTGGGTACCAATTGGGAGACCAGCCACCATCAGTCTATGCTGCTCAATCGGCTTCCTAGATATAGTCTCGAGCCTATACTTTCTCTCCGTGGTATTCGTAAAAGTGGTAACCTTACTGAGAGCATTCTCAAGGTGGTCTAACATAATGCCAATAGATACAATGTATTTCACAACAACTAACTAGAATATATATGTGAAGCCAAATGTAACAATATGATCCATGTGTTGGAATAGTACCCCACAAGCCAATTAGATTGGCCTTATAAACTATTTCCTTTTAAGACAATCTTGATTGGATGATATTCATTATATGGCCATCTTCATCTTATGCTCTTTATTTACTTCAATTATATTTGGATGGAGCCCCAAGATCGCACAAGACTATGGGACTTGATCACGCACTAAGTGGTTATCATGAAACAAGTCTTACATGGTTGTGATCTTAAATTTTTCAAGTCACAGGATCTTATAAGATAGGACATCTAAAATCTGAATAGACTTGCACTAACGATGCATAAATCTAAGAGTTGGAGATTGCTCTATTCTATGAGCAACTGTATGAGATACGGATGCATGTTAGTGGGTGTTTGTTAGAGAATAAGACACTGGAGAATCCACTAGATAGCTATAGTGACAAGTCGGTAGTAGCTAGTTTTGCTGCTTATGATAGTACATATTATTTGTCCTTTAACCTGAGGGTCCATGGTAACCTTGTGTTCTGTCCTCATACTTTAACTCTTCCTTGACCACCTAGCGAGTTTTTTAGGTTGAGATTGAGTATGAGATACTTGTCATGGAGGTTTGTGAGATCTAAAATGGAATTCAACTCCTCCTCTTTGAGAAGGATGAGTGCATCTCTTATGTGTTCTATAATATCAATTCCAAAAAATTCTTGCGCAAGGTGATGTGATAATTTGGGAAGGTATTTCCAAAGATGAGGTCACAAAGAAAATCAAACATTAAGAATATAAACATAGTATTGAGGCTATTAGGGAGCCGACAAATATCCTGTCTTATCTTTTGGGAGATAGAAGACGGAAGGACTGTATTTGCATGATACGCGTAATGCTAGAATGGTTCTTCAAGAGCATTCATTTTGACCAATTAGTTGGGTTCCATAGGCTTGAGGTTGGATATCGACCATCAAGATTGGGTACTCTTCAATTAATGAGATTAATTGAATTGAGTTGCTTAGTTTAAAAGAGTTTAAACTAAAGTGAATATTTGATATTCCAAAAGTCAAAAAGAGTAGTGAGCCCATGTCCAATGAATAGTAGAATCTATTAGGTTACTGAAGGAAGAAGAATTTTCTAAGAGTTAGAAAATTCATGATTGATTTTTGGAAGAGGCAGAATTGTAGTCATTTTGGCTTGATCAATTTAATTGGTAAATTGGTCAAATTAATTTAAGAGTTAAATTAAGATTAATTAATTGATGTCACATGGCTATCAATTGGTCAAAATTAATTTAAGGGTTGAGTTAATTTTGACTAGTTTAAATTGTTAAGTACTTTGACTTAAGAGTTAAGTCAAATGATTATTAATTAAATTAAAATATTTAATATAATTAATTTGGAGGGATAATTTTTGGGAGTATTATTAAATGAAGAGTTCATTTAATAAGAATTAGAATTTAATTGCAAGATATTTCATTGGATGAAATTTGTGCTTCAATTAAATTTATTAATCACAAAGTTAGTAGCTACCTAAGCAAGGGACACTTGGAATCACCTCCTTATGGGAGGTGTGTGACCACTCCTATATATAGATATGATAGAGTGGCAGGCTAGAGGTATGTGAGGTATGCACATTTTGTGTGATTTCTCCCAACAATATTGTGTAGTGGGAATCTAAGTTATTAGCCTTACATCACTCTTCTTTCTCCCTCCTCCTTCAACCTTAATATTCCTAGCCTCATCCCCTAATTCTATGTAGATTTTCCAGCCTCTTCATGGAGAATAGTACATAGATTTGGTGTGTGGACGTTTACATTAGAGGCAATTTATTTTGGTTACTTTTGCTCTTGACTAGAGCAATTTCTAGTAGCCTATTTTTGCCTCTTCTGGGAGTACTTTTGGTGTTCTAATCAGCCTAAAATTTGGATTGAAGAATCTTTAAAGGGTTGAGGAGTTTGAGTAAAAATTCTATTCAAAACAGAGGAGTCGATCTTGGGGAAAACTAGTGGTGATTATGATGCACCAATGAAGAGCCTGTTTGACGGTTGAAGGGAGTTTTCTTGCTCTTCGAATTTTCTGCTTTCACCTAGGTATTTTCCTTTTCTAAATCTAAATCCTATGCATGTCTAGATCCTTGAAGTGTTGTGTGGGCTAGTTTATTCAGTTTTGTTTGAAAATATTTGGCTCCTAGTGCCACACAAACCTTTACCATGAACACTAGCCGACAAGGCCATATAAATAGTATACAAGATGAATTAATAGGAGTACAAAGCAAGATTTGGTATACAAGATCCAAAGTAACAACATATATAGGGAAAGCTGGCAAGGATATAGGGTATACGGGATAGAAACATATATCACAATGAATGTTCTAAGCACTATAATGAATATAGTCAAATAAAATAGATTGACATAGGAATATAAGCATTACAAATCATTCACTTCCTAGAAATGGAAACACTAATTGTCACCTTAGATTCCACAAAAATGGTTACCCCTGTATTGTCGAGTTACCTATCCTAGCTCCTTGTCGCCTATCCAAAAGAATGTGCTTAACATCAAAATGCTTGTTTTGACCTTTAAATAAAAATTAAGCTATTTATATTTTAATATTAGTTATTTTAAAATTAATATAGCATTTTGAGGCTTGGTTCCAAAGATACTACCAGGTACATGATAATTATGCCATTAACGCTACGATATTCATGAAAGTCATAATCGCTCATGTGGATAGTCTTTTCCAAAGTCAAGAGTTGCTAATTTATCAAATTTAAGTCCTATTCTAGAAATTTAGTCAAAACATAATAATTAATCCAAATTCCTAAAGTATTATTTTCTTACAACATAACACAAAGTCAATTATAAATTATAGCAATTAAATCTAATTAACGAGAATTCTATCTTCAATGATTTAACACCTACGTCATTATACAAAATTAGGATTTTAATCACCTACTTAATTTAATTAATTAGTGATTATATATTATTTTACAGATTTGGGTCCACTAAGCATTATATATACATTCATGCATTCCGTAGCTTGGTTCCGGCTTATTTTCTTTCCATGTTATTATATGATATAAGAATTAGTAAATTAATTAGAGCAATACAAATTAGCTGGTAATAACCCCAATTCCAACCTTTTTTTTTTTTACCAAAAATCTTTAGTCTTAAAACTTAATAACCATAACCAATACCACACATGTGACCATCGTGATGAGATAATAATTCTTTCTTAAAGCGTCCACTCACTGCGTCTGCTAGAGTTGCTAACCACCACCACTAACTGGTGCATCGCAACATGCATAATCAAATGCCTAAATCTATTTTTCAATCTACCATTGAATTGACCATTAATTGAAGCTCCAATCACACAACGCCACCACCTCTACTGCTCTGAATGTGCCCAATTCCGCCATTGTAGGTGGCTGGTAGGTGAAATTAAGGTTACCAAGTGGTTCCTTCAGCTGAACTCTTCAAGACCTATATTCTAAACTGCAGCTTCCATTGCTTAGACCACTGCATCCACCACCTGCCGTTGTCGCCCAATTTCAATCTTTAATTTCTCGGTGGTTTACCGATTGAAATGGAATGCAGTGGTACTATTATGTTTCTGGTGGCGAGGTGAAGCTTTTGGTCGGTTTAGTTTTGGGAGTTGGCCGTTACTGAAGGGAAATTGCTGTAGGAGAAGCCATAGTTTGCAGGTGGAAAGTTGAAGAAATTCATAGGCTGGGGGGTGGTTTTCCATTTCAAGAACAATTTTTGGATATTACAGATTGACCTCTAGAACTTTGTTTCTATTTTCAATTAGGCCATTCATTAATTGAGTGCCGTACATTGCTCTATTTGACCAAGACTAATTTCAATTTAACCCGTGAAACTTTCAAAGGTCTTACAATTAAGTCTTTTCCTATTTACATTTTGACCTTAAAACTTCTTTTTTAGAAAATTAAATTAAAATAATGATATTTAAACTTGTACCAATTAAACTTTTTAGGGATGTTACATTTTCTCTTTAAATTTAATGTCTCACACTTTTTTAAATGTATTATTTAATAAAATAATTTCAAGCATGTTTTTAAATGATTGAAAAAATTTGTTTTTAAAGTATAAAAATATAATAATATTTTTGAAAATTCATAATGATCATTTAATGGGTTGCTTGACGGTAAACTCATATCTTTCCAAGTAAATTATTGCATCTTGAAGTCTTATACAAAGCAATTAGATCATGTTGAAGTCTCATATATGGGGTGCTAGAAGTAGATTAAGATGTCACTCAAAAAATATTTTTGTCATTTAATTTAGCACGTTATTTAATTAACTTTTATGATATGTTAGTATTTATTTAAACGAATATTTTGTGGTATTTTAATATCATTATAAGCATTTTTTATGGCATGTTATTTAAAAGTATTTTTATGACATTTTAATATACCATTTATTGTATATTTTATGGCATTTACCTTGTCATTTTAAATGAATTTTTGTAGCGTTTTAACTTACCACTATATGAAATTTTTAGTGGCGTATTAATATGCCATTTAAAATAATTTTTAGTGGTGCTCTAAAATGAAGTTTAATGCATTTTTTATGATATTTTAACATATAAATTAATGCAAGTTTTGTTGCATTTTATTAATGCCAAAATGAAGTTAATTTAGTGACATTTATACTTTTAGCTACATCATTACAAGTGGAACTTTTAAAACATATTATTAAATATAAAATTGCCACTTCAATATTATTTAAGTGGCATTTTTTAGTGTCTTTAATGCTTGATTTTTTTATTTTTTATTTTTGTAGTGAATTTGACTTCATACAAATGGTAACCATTTTATTTTTTACTAGTATCAAATTGACAATGTTATTTAATTAGCACCCTAATTGCTATGGTTTTCTTTCACTAAAATTTAACTCCATTGAAATGGTAATAGTTTTATTTGATACTAATTTTACATAAAAAATTAGTATATTTCCCCCCAAAAGCTTGATTCCTTCCAAAAATGAGTCCCCTTAATATTTTAATTCTCTCCAAGTTTTGGCCCCTCCCTGTGTATAAATAATTTATACAAAATTTATTTTTTTATCTTATATTATAAGATGAATTATGGCATTATTTTGGAAGTTTAAAATTTGATTGTTTCCTTATTATAATTTATTATAAATTTTTTTTGCAAGTGAAAAAAAGAAAGAAAAGTTATTTATGATAAAAAGTTTAAAATTTTCTTTTTAATTAATTTGATTTTAAAAAACAACATTTTCTATATTATAATATTTAGTATATGTAAAAGTTCAAGAAATATATTTCTCTAAAATTATAATTTATTAAATTTAAAATAACAATTTATTAAACATTTATATTAAAAAACCTACACTATCATTGATATTGCTTAATTCTTCCCATTGATATAACCATCCAGTTAAATTAAAGTTTACAAATTAGAATTATTTATATAATTATTTATTATATGTAACAATAACACGAAGATAGTCATTCTGAAGTAGCATATAATGTACAAAAATTATTAATTTAGAGTTTATAATTAAAAAATTTATGAGTTATTAATAAAATTCAATTGATGTTTAAATGAGATTCATAACACATAACCAGCTATTTATTAATGACCCAAGTTGGATGAGAGACCTAGAACTTTAAACTAGGTGTATTTGAATCAAATCAATGTCATTCACATCTGAATCTAATCATAAATATCTATGATCAAAGTTGACTTGATATCCTGTATGACCTATATTATATGATATCATATTGGTCTGATGGATATAAAAATCTGACAACTATTAGAATTAGTTAAAATTCCTAAAATTTAGATAAATTACAAATAGATTTGGATTAAAATTTGACTCATTGATATTCATGAGCATGCCAAACATGAAATCAATGGGAAAAAGTATCTAATAGAGATCTTGATCAAGTATTTATTTAAAATTTCCTATACTCAATTGATTACAAGTGGTATGAAGTTCATCAACTCAAATAACATGAAAATATATAGTTAGAAGTATTAAATTTTTTTTAAATACTAACAATTTTACGATAAACACTCAATCATATAGTTCTATATTTGATAAAACTTAATTTCATCCCCATATGTATAATTGAATGATAAAATAAGTTTTGTTTCATATCCATCAGATTTTGACATTGAATTTTATTTTTATTATAATAAAATTTACTTTAATTAATCTCCATTAAATAATTATATTAAGAAATTACAATCTCTTAGTTTACAAAAACATACTATAACTAATCTAAAATTAAAAAGTAATATTATAGTTAATTACACAAAAAATAATTTTTATGATTTTATTTATGAATTGGTAACAAAAGCCAAAATTTCATTACCATTTTCTATTGGCAACAGGGTTTAGCTCATGAAATTCTGCTAACAAAAGTTTCATTGCCATTGCATATAGTAATGAAATTAATAGATATGGTAACAAAAGTTTTAGATATGAAGCATGCATATAATAGCAAACCCTTCTAGGTAGAAGGAACTAGGGGTGAAATGATTGAGAGGAATACCTATGTCTTGAGATACTAAGGTAAATAGCTCAAAATGGAGAACCTCAAATGTTCATGCATATGCTCAAAATAAAAGCAAATGAAGCCTTTAGAAGGGAGATGAGGTCAGTCAGTAGAATATGCAACTATGTCTTGTTTTGGTGGTATTCTCAATATCTCCATAGGGCTCAGGCTCTTCTACCTAGCCATTGTAGAAAAATAGATCTCATAAAAGGCTAGCCTAGCATGAGAAGCAACTTGCACTTAATCTCTCTCATGGCTTTGTGGTATTAACAATTAGATGATTCAAGTGAATCCACTTCTAGGTAAGAATTTTGGGTTTCATTAATAACAACAATTGCAATAACTGAGAGCAAGTAATGCACTAGGATCTAATTATCAAAACTTCAAAACATGAAATTAACTACTGCTTACAAGCATAACAAGAATCTAATCATGCTAGGGATTCAGATTTGGTAAGAGCATTACCTTGAAAAACAAAATCCAAGAGCAAGTGAACTCTTCATTAGACCAGAAATTGCCTGCAACTGGTGCAACTAGAAGAGTGTGACAATCGCCCAATAAAATATCCTCCAAATATTTTGAAAAACTATCTGGAGCTTCACAACACCTTGATGAACTCTCAGTTAAAATTTCAAATTAAAAGGCCCTCTGGAAATCCCTGGATAAATTCTCCAAACTAGACTTTGTGCAGGTGGATCTCCAGAAATAAGTAAGTCAAATGCCTTGCCTCTATTGTGATGATCCATACACCAACAAGATCTTCCTAAATCTATAGTCTATAATCTAGAGTAATACCAGAGATTCAATAATGGTAGAGGCCGATTTAAGGTAGGGAAGAAAAAGAAGAGAGCAAAGCTTTCAACACATGAATGCTTACTTTACAAGAGGTTTTCGAGGGAGATAGGGAAGAATCTAATTCTTTACATCAATTAGCATTGTGGCCAATCCCCTCTCTTTATATTTATATATAGATGCTGAATGCTGTGATGTCAAGTTGGCATCACATATTTCATGAGGGGGCGGCCAAGTTGGGGTGCCTATGTGGCAAATTTGAATTCAAATCTCATTTGAATTTCATTTGCATCTTAATTACATTTGGAATCTCATTTTAAATTAATTAAGATGCTAATTCAAAGTTTATTTGAATTTTTCCTCCAAGTTCATTCTTTCTAATCAATCAAATTAAACCCTTTAATTTAATTAATTATCCTTTTACTTAACTTGTTAGGTCAAACTAGCTTAACTCCTTAAGCTTAATTTATTAACTTAACTCTTTAAGTTAACTTGATCAATTGATGGTCATGTTGGTACCAAATAATTAATCCCTTAATTATTGATCTAATTTAACTCCTTAAATTAGTTGATTAATTTACCACTTAAATTGATCAAGCTAAAATTGACCTTCAAACTTGCTACCTAAAAATTGACCTATTAGGAGAGATCCTTTTCTAACACCTTAGAAAAGTCTCTCCATCAATTAGAAAGCCAATTGGATTTTTTGTGTGACTCAACAAATTCTACCATTCATTGGACATGGGCTCACAACTCCTTGTAACTTTTGAATATCTTATAGTCATTTTAGTTTAAAACTCCTTTTAAACTAGTTGACTTAATTCAATTAATTTCATTAATTGAAGAATACCCAATCTCTATAGTCGATGTCCAACCTCAAGCCCATAGAGCCCAACTAATTGGCCAAAATATTTTGGAGAACCACAATCACTCTATGCATGCCATGCAAATACGGTCCGTTAGTTTCTTATCTCCTAAAAGAGGCCTATGGCAAAATATTTGTCGGCTCTCTAATAGTCTTGATATTATGTCTCTATTCTTAATGTTCAGTTCCTCTTGTGTGACCTTAGCTTTAGAAATTTCTTTTTCCAAATTGTCACACCCTCTTGCATAAGAATTTCTGGGAACTAATCATTATAGAATACATAGGAGCTGCACTCACCCTTCATAACAGTGAAGAGTCGAATTCCATCTTGAATATCACAAACCTCCATGCTAAGTAGCTCATACCTAATCTCAACCTAAAAGACCCACTAGGTGGTCAAGAAAGAGTCAAAGCATGAGGACCAGACACAAGGTTACCATGGATTCTCAAGTTAGAGGACTAATGATATGTACTAGCATGAGTAGGAGAACTAGCCACTATTGACTTGCTACTATGGCTATCTAGTGGATTCTTCGATGGATCTTCAGTGCCTTTGTTTTCTAACAAGCACCCACTAATATGCAGCCGTATCTTATACAATTGCTCATGGAATGAAGTAATCTCCAACCTTTAGATTTATGCATCATTAGTGCAAGTTTATTTGGATCTTAGATGCCTCATCTTATAAGATCCTATGGCTTGGAAGATTTAGATTATGACTATGTTAAACTTATTCCATGGTTATCAAATCAAGTCCCGTAGTCATAGGTGATTTAAGGACTTCATCCAAATGCGAGTGAAGTAAAACAAAGTATAATATAAAGATGGCCATATTAAGAATATCATTCAATCAAGATTGTTTTACAAGAACATAGTTTATACAAGACCAATCTCATTGGCTTGTAGGGTACTATTCCTACAATAACTTAGGTAGAAAAAGATGAAATTTTTACAATGTTAAGGAAGTAAAACTAAAAAAAAGTAAAAAGAGAAGAAAACTCTAAAGAAAATATAAAGAAGTAGCGGTTTTACTATGAGAAAATAACTTACAAAGAAGAGAAAGATCCTAGAAAACCTAGGTTAATCATGGAAAAGTACAATGAGAAAGAAAATAAGTTTTTAGTTTTGATCACCTATAGCGAAAGGTAATGACATCAAGATGAAGGAGTGTAAAAGAGTGAAGGAGAAAAAAGGTTTCACAAATAAGCTGGAAATGCCAATTTGTAGGCCAAATTTAAATTTAGTGTGCATTAGGATGTTTAAAATCACAAGGACCATGTATACTGAATGACATTAGGGATTGACACAAAACAAAATTACACACCAATAAAATAGAAAGAAACTCAATCTACTGAAAAGCGTGTTCCACTAATGAGTGTCAACAACCCTATTCTACTTTTCCTTTTTTCTTTATAAACATCAAATAACTACATTTTAGGATTAACCTATCTATTACATAGGTTTTGGATGCAACTACTCATTAAGATAGGAAGTGGTAGTGAAAAACAAGGGCAAGTTACAACCCATCTTTCTCCATAACCTCTATTCAGTGAGTGAGCTGCTTTCTATCTTGTTACTTACCCATTTGTTGAGATACACTCTAAATGCTTCATACGTGATTGCCGAGCTTGTGCTTAGCTATGCAAAAAATCAGGTGTTTAGAGCCATCTCTAGAACATTCATATTCTCTTCGTGCTTGATTTAGCTAGTAGTAGAAATCAACTAGCCTTAGTACAATAGTGTTCACCAACTATCTTGTACCAAGTAACCAACTGTCTTTAGCTCCATAATTGACTACCTTAGCTATGCAATAGTTAGGCATCATCCATCCCATCTCTTTAGTCTAGATAAATGAAACTTTTTCAAAAAATTGAAATTTGAAAAGCTTTCTATGTACTTCACATACTTCTCTCAACGACTCATACAATATAAAACTTTGTGAAAAGATGTATATTTCACTGATTATATGATAGTGGTACCTAGGTCTTTAGATCATCCTCATTGACCTTATGTTGGATTCTTATGCTTCCATATTGAACGGATGCATGAGGGTTTGCAATTTCCCATTCTTGAACTATTTGTATTAATCTTTAGAGGTCTAGGTATTCCTTTTGACCAATTTTCTCCGAATTCTTTCAATTTGATGACAAGTTTCCTTATCTAATGCATATATCTCTATATAGAACCTAGTACTTTCTTATTTCATACTCTTTTTCATCTTAAGTCTTAAGAAATAGGTTTTTTCTATTTAACTTCCTAAGAAAATATGCGATTTTGTCTAAATATCCTACCTTTATCAAGCATTGGAAGGAAAAGTACTTTTTCATATCCTTTCCTAAACCTTAGGGGTTTCCTATATCTTGGATAGATAGGTCACCTAACTTGGGCTCATCTTATAATCACTATCTAATAGTAAGTCAACAATTATAGATATTAGCAATTATAGATAGGCTAAATCATTTACAATTGCAATTATCCTATTTAGAGGAGCTTGGATTCCTTTACCATTTTGCACTCAGCCTCAAGGATGAAGTGCTCTAAGAACTATTTGTTATTTTCTTTTGTCCAGGTCTTATCATACTAAAATACTAAGTTGACAATTGACTATTTATTTTTCTTGTAGAATAGATATCAACTGGTGTTTTTCTTTTGGCTATTGCTATAGATTGGCAACTAGGCTGTATGAGGAATAATTGACCTGCCAAGCATACCAAGAAGGCCAGCTCTTCCTCTAAGAGTCCTTGGCCTAACATAACTAAAGTACCAGCTCCTAATAGCAGAAAACCTATTCTTACAACAATTTTTAGTGTGATTCCACTCTTAAAAATTGAGCTTACAATTGTTCTAAAGGGGTTGGGCCCCTTCAACTTAAATCGTAGACGTCCCAACATATACCTCATGGCTGGGAGCTCCATCCTGAGTGATACTTCCTTCTTGTTGGGATGAGGTTTCCTAAGGGGTCTATCCAATGACTCAGATCATTAAAATATGAATGAGATATCTTTGGACTACCTCTGAGCTTAAGTTACCATGCACCTTTCTAAGATTGAATGTTAAAGATTAAATGCATTAGTATTCATTTAATTTGGTAAGTGTATTCACTTTACTTTTATTCCTTGTAGGCAAGTATAATGGTTAGGTGGATATTAGCTTGGTGGGAGTGTAAACAGAAGCATCTAGATGTTGAAAGAAAAAGACTTGTGATCGAGCTAACTCAACTTTATACTAACGTGGGGAGGTTTAGGGAATTGAGTGAAAAATTATTTACATCATAGGGGAAATATGATGAGATAACTGTTGCTTTGTCCAAAGCCAAGGTGATGGTGGCTAAGCTTATGGAGTTTCATGAAGAGGAGCTTGAAAAGGCTCATGAGGAAGGTTTGGATACATTTTTAAAGCTTTTGATGCTACAAAAGAGGGTGAGCACTGTTAGAGGCTACTAATAGATACTTTTGCTCGAATATAAGAAGAGCATAGAATATAAGTACTATCCAGCTAGGAAGGCTATAAATTACTATCATTATGGTCTAGAGATATGTATTAACTAATTAGAAACCAAGGGCATCATTAAGATACGCAGAGCGTAAGCAGCAGTGCATTAGATTTTAGGCTACAAAGCCTCCATAACTCAAATAAAGAAGACATTAAGGCCTAGCAAGATTAAGAAGAAATTAGGATAGTAGGAGCAACTTGAGCCTTCATCTCCTATAGGAGCTAATCAAGAACAAATCAAACCTCATATCCTGTTTATATTACTTGAGCTGTTGAGGGGCCTTTAGACCATGTTGATCCCTCTAATGCATGACTAAGTAGCATAAACTTGTGACATTGTTTTGTTTAGCTATAAGCTTAGCTTGAGCTATGGGCATGTCTTTTATCGTATTTTCAACTGCTGTGCAGTCCTTTTTATTATCCGAGTAAAGCTCTTAATGGGTTAAAATTTTTTATATATGTAGTCAAGTTGGGGCATGTGATGCATCTCTTAAGTTATGTAAAGCTTATTGTGTATTTACTGTACTAAACTCATTCAAGTTATTTATACAAGACCTATCTAAATCTTCATTGCATGGATCTATTATGCCAATGTCCATTCAAGTTTTTGCTAAGCTCATTCAAGCTTTACCTTTGAGATTTGTTTGAGTTTTGGTTATGTCGAGCTAGTTTGAGCATTTATGTTTAGAGCTCATTCAAGCTCTTATTGTGCTAAGCCCATTCAGGCTCTTCTTTCTAGAACTCATTTCAATTTTTATTATGCCGGGCTCATTTGAGCTTTTTTTTGCAAACTCATTTGAGTTTTGACAATGCAAAGCTTATTAAGCTTTTCTTTTGAGAACTCGTTCGAGTTTTAATAATATTGAGCTCATTGAAGCTTTTTTTTAGAACTCATTCGAGATTTGACAAATGCCAAACTCATTAAATCTTTTGGTTGTAGTTTTAAATTGCTAGTATTGGATAGAATAAGTAGTAGGCATTATCTTGAACAAAGAACATATTAAGAAAGAAAGGCTAAAACAGGACTCTATTGAAAATGGAAAAATTACATAAGCAGTTAAAAAGAGAAATATTATGCATAAAAGTGATGCAAGTTATGGACATTCCATGACCAAGCTAATTTTTTCCTTTTAAGCATCTATAACCTATAAGCTTTACTTGCCAAGACCTTGAAAACTTTGTACGATCCTTTCCAATTTGAGTTAAGTTTACCTTTATGTCTTTTAGCCTCAAGACATTATCTCTTTTCTCATCAATTAGATCTAACTAATTATTGAGTAAGCTCTCATTTTCCTAAATTATAGGATAAAACTTGATGAGATTCTAATCCTACTTTTGTAAGGATTTGGGTATTGATTTTATAAACCATGCTGAAAGGTATTTCCCCAATAGAGCTTTGAGGTGTTGTCCTATAAGATCAAAAGATACCGCGTAGCTCATCTACCCAACCCCCACCAACTTGAACCAATCTAGCCTTCAAACCTTCTATTCAAATTTTATTTGTGATGTCAGCCTATTTAATCATCTGAGGATAGCCTACCAAATTGAATAATTAGGTTTTCATTATTTTCTTACACTATGCTTGTATTTTCACTCCGTAGATCTATCTAAGACTAACTCACGGGGTATTCCGAATCTATATAGAATATTCTACCATAGGAACTTCAAATACCTCTGTCTTTGATATCTATGTCGACTTTTCTACCTATCTACTTGCTAAGATAATTTACCACTATTAGTAAGAACTTTCACTATCTGAAGGCTATAGGAAAATATCTTATGATATCTATTATCCACTTAGCAAATGGGTAAGGAGAGCCCACGGAGTTCATTGGTTCAGTGGGAATGTGGTTAATCTACATGTTTCTAACATTTATCACATTTTTTACTAGAGATCCTGCATTAGCTTGAATAGTTAGCTAAAAGTACCCTACACTAAGGACTTTGGATGCAAAAGAAGTTCCACTGAGGTGACTCCCATGATAATCTCTATAAATCTCTCTTAGAACATATTTACCTTTATTTTGTAATAAGTATCACATCAAAGGTTGGGAAAAAGTTCTCTTATCATTGACCATAGTGAACTTGGATGACCACATTTGTAGCTTAAGATCAACTTTAGGTAATTTCCCTTTAAGGTACTAAAAGATTAGAGTTTGCTAATCCTGCTCTTTCTCTAGAGATTGCACTTCAGATTCCAAACTCCCCTTTCTAGTTCCTGGATTGTTATTAATTGGGTTCCATATTCTGTTAATGTATTTGCCATTTTTTCGAGCAATCAACTTTTCCAATTTTCTCTTTGAGTACTTTGATTATATGTAAGTTGTCAAGCTTTTCCTGTAGCTTCGCCACTTATTGCAAGTATTACATCATGTTATAATCCTTTATTTTGTATTATTCTTTTGGATAGTTGGCTACTAATCGAGAATTAGTGTAGATTTAGATTTGTTGGGAACCTTCTTCAATTCCATGGTGTTATAGGACATTCTTTAGGGTAATTGGGAAATAATGCATTTATGTGGCTAGTACGTTGCCACTTATTTGCTACTTTTTCCAAATGATCAGTAATTACTTGGCGATTATTCTGTCACACTGGTGATTCATTAGTACACACGCATGCGATGAATCACTTTAGAGGTATAATCTAATAAGAAGAAAATTCGATTTCATTAGTAATAGCAATAATAATATAATGATCGACAATCGCTGGAGCAACGCTAAACATTGGGAAACTCCAATAAAGCTCATTATAACTTAGCTTCAACTATTTATTCTCCTGTTAATAATACATTTAAAAAAAAGATTGTGACAACATTAGACATTAAAAAATTAAAAATCGCAACAAAAACTGTAGCATCCTATTTACGTATTTACAAGATAAAAATAAAAGAAAATGCTATACCTAAGGACATAGTAGATGAACTTTATGAAGAGCAAGTTTGTTAATGAAGATTGGTGAGGGGTGGCTAAGGCAGATTGGATGCCCTATAGTTCGTTAAGGAGGCTAATTATGAGGACGACACTTGACATTCTTCATCACTTGAGATGGTAATGTCCTCAGCACCACTAAAGCTTGATATGTCTAGTATAAGTTTAAATGCATTGAGGTTCATCATTTGCTCCAAGTGTTCTCTTCATTGCTGCATCCTTTCCATTTCATCAAGTACTTAGTCTAGGTTGTGCTTCTAGTATCGGTTACTTAATTATTTAGAATTGCTATCACTGCCCTTTTTTCTTCCTTTGCCAATATCAACTATAGATAGATGGGCTTGTTACTGGATGCATCCTCTTAGTTTGTATAATAAGGTTGAGCTATTTCATATGGAAGATATTATAGATTTTCCACCAGTTAGGTAATGATACTTTGTAGGCTACCTTCCCAATGTGTTTAATGATAGGTGTGGTCCAATGTGTTTTTGTATCAGGTGAGGGACTATCCTTCATGATGATTTTGAGAGTCTTAGATTAGGGAGCTTTGCTAATACCATATCACCCACTTAGAATTTGTTGAAGCGATAATTTTGATTTATATGCTTTCTCATCCACTTTTGAGCTTTCTTGAGGTAGTTTTAGGCTAAATTGATATTTTCTTTCTATTCTTGTGAGAAACTCTATGTGGGTGGAGATCATAAACCATTTAGGGAGTTATGTGGAAGAGCACTTCTAGGCATTGAAGTACAGTTGAGCAATATCCAAGAGCTACTCATAAAGTGTCGAAGGTATTCCTCCAACATAGAATTCAAATGCTCGATTTGACTGCAAGATTATGGATGATAGTTCAAGTTTGTATTCAATTTAGATCTAAGGAGTTTGAAGAACTCAGTCTAAAATCTACTAGTAAATCAAGAGTTGCGATCATTAACATTATTCTTCAAAAATTCCCAATACTTGACCATATGTTTAAAGAAGAGATGAGTTGTCCTTTCTACTGTAATATGATTAGGAGATGTAATGAAGGTAGCATATTTGGAGAATCGATCTACCATGATAATAATGGTCCATAAATATTTCACCTTATGTAACCTGGTGATATTATCCATCGATTTGCTTCCCCAAAGCCGTTGAAGAGTAGGGAATGGCTTTAATAAGCATGTTTTCTTCTGATGGTCTACTTTGTCTTGATAGTAAACAACATAAGTATGAACATGTGTCTCAATATCATTCTACATTTGTGGCCATTAATATAGTATGTGCACCAAGGCATGGGTGCACTTTACTCTTGACTGTTTTACCTAAAGTGTGCTGTGGCATTTTAAAATTAGTGATTTTCTTATCTCCATGCTCTTTGGAACATACATTTAATTTCCTTTAGTCATCAAGAGTCCTCTATCCATCCAGAATTGCTAAGTTTTGCCTTTTTTGTAAGGTCAACCAAATGCTACACTAATGGATCTTTTAATAAGAGCTGATGTATTTGATCCTTCTTAGAGATGGTAACTTCACTTGAGGACAAAGCAACCACCACATCATATGATTCACCCTTCGACTTAGTATATTTGTCATATGATTAATACATCGGCATGATACTCAAAAGAAAAGTTAAATTCTGGCAACAATGTTTGCCATTATGCTTGTTTGCTAGTCAATTTAGACTGGCTCATAAAGTAACTGGTAGTGTTGTCCATCCTAACCACAAAAATAGAGCCTAACAAGTAATGTCATCATAGTTTGATTTAATGAACTATGGCTAATAATTTCTTCTTGTGCATTGAATAATGCCTCTTTACGTCTTTCAACTTGCAACTCTCAAAGTTACAGGAAACCAACCTAAATTAGAATTTAGAACTTTTCTAATTGCGAAGTCTAAAGCATTTATCTCAACTTCAAACATTTTCATTAAGTTTGGGAGGGCTAACATAGGATCTGACACAATAGCCCTTTTTAGTCCCTCAAATGTGGCTTATCATTGGGGTCCAATTCAAGACTCTATTTTTTTGTGAGGTCAGTAAAGGATCGTGCTATTAAGAGTAGTCCTTCACAAATCAAAGATAGCAATTTTCCAACCCATAAAATAATTACACCTCATGAACATTCCTTAGAGCTCGGCTATAATAATTGAATAGCCTACACTTTCTTTAGATCTTTATGGATTCTTCTTCACTCTATGATGTGAACAAATAAATGAATTTTCTCCTAAGTGAATGAACACTTCAATATCTTGACATATAATTTATGCTCACAAAGTTAAGTGAGGTCCTTTTGTAGATGCTCAACATGCTCAGTTACGTTCCTACTGTATACAACAATATTATCTAAGTACATTATCACAAACTTGTCTAGAAAGTCATGGAGTATTTTGTTCATCATTGGGTTGAAAGTTGCTACAGCATTCATTAGGCCTAAAAGCATGACCAAAAACTCGTATGCATCATACCTTATGACTACTGTAGTCTTTGCTTTGCTCTTTTCTTGATCTAAACTTGGCAGTAACCCAATCTCAAATTAATCTTTGTAAAATACTTTGCCTAGCTTAGTCGGTCAAAGTGGTTGGGCATAAGTGGTATGGGATATATGTTCTTCACAATAATTTTATTCAACACCTAGTAGTTACAGCACATCCACAAAACGTCTTTTTTGAAATACTACAGGGGTTCCATATGATGACTTGGTAGGTTTGATAATCACACACTTTAGCATCTTTCTCAATTATTTCCTGAGCTTGTTGAGCTTAGGTTGTGATATTCGATACGAAGCCTAAGCAAGAGGTTTGGTACCCAGCATCAGCTCAATCGCATGATCCACTACTCTCTTCAATGATATCTTCTAAGGTAGTCCATTTGGCATAACATTTTGAACTCTTACAAGAGCTCCTTCTCCATGCCGATGATCAGCCTTAGTACTTTCTCTATCTCCTCAATATAAAAAGTGCACAAGAATGAGGGCTTATTTTGCCTACAACCATTCTTAAATTGAATAGTTAAGAGATTTTTATTTCACAGCTTTTTAGTCAAAGTGAGGATAATATATGGTCTGCTCCCTATCATTATCTAGGAGTCCATGTGTGTCATTACTGCAGTTTGTGTCCCTAAAAAATTCAAGCTTAAGGATAATATTGAAATTGTTTATCATCACCATTAAGAGAATGGTTTACCCATCAAATGATTTTACCTTTATGAGCATAGATTTTACTACTTCTATGATCAATTGAGCAGTTGTGTTAAGATCTTTCATCTATCTATTTCCTTTCCCCAGTGCAAGCTTGAGTCTATTTACTTTGGTACTTGCAAGGTAGTTGTGGTTGGCACTTGTGTTGATCATGGTAAGAATTGGTTTGCCATTGATCTTTTCATCAACCTACATCAAACTTCTCCTTTTTTAGGTTTAGGGCCATGGCTTCTTCTACATCTATCTAAGCTAGTACAACCCTACATGTCTTAGGTAGCACTCTTGCCATGGCAGCCACTTATGAAATAGCATTACACCATTGTGAAATGGCCTTAAAGTTGTCCTTTTCCTTATTTGACTCTTGCTCATTACCAGTAGCAGTCCATTGCTCAACCTACTTGGATATCAATTTTAAGTTTATAAGGCATGTCAAATTGTTCAACAAGTGCTTCTTTAGACAATCCTTTAATTGGTGGGGGCTATCACAAATGAAACATCCACCATTTGTTTACAGTGCTTCTTATTTGCTCTTTTGTCTCACTTTGTTTGAACTCATTTGTGAGCTCCATTAGGGGTAGGATTGCCTCTCTCTCCCACTTTTGCTTTAGCTCAGCCTAAATGATTCTGTCCTACCTTTTTTTGACTAATTATGTTTGGGGCTCCCTATTTCTCCTTATGGAGCTTGGGACTGTAATCTATTAATTGCTTAGCCACTTCCATAGCATAAATATTTTACTCTTTTGTACTGCAACTCATAATTGCCCTATGGTTTTATTCCCTTTAAGAACTTGTAAAGCTTATTCTTTTCAAACATATCTTGTATATCTAGCATATGTATAGAGAAAGCCTTCACGTACTCCCTAATAGAGGTTGTATCTCTTAGTTCTCACAACACCTGTCGAGCATTGAACTTAATTTTCTCTTAGAAGAATTATGGTTGAATAGCTTCTTGGATTTGATTTCATATATCCATATGTACCGATGTGCTTGAATATCTGCATATTTAATTTACCAAAATAGCTTTGCATTACCTGTGAATCACATGGTAGTAGTTTCCACTTTTCTCACCTTATCCTTAATATTAGCTACAAGGAAATACTACTCCAATCAAAAAGAAAGTTCTCGACCTTGTTCCTATCTCTCACACTGTTTTAAGATCTAGGCTCTAGGATCCAAAGCTTAGCAATTGAGTTGGGAACAACAATAGGTCTATCACTCACAAATCTTTGAAGTAAGACTATTTGAATTAACATTACTTCCATCTTACGTCTAAAATTGACCACATTTTTGCCCTCAGCACCTCCATCAAGGCTTGATAAACATCTTACTCTTATCCGACTTTGTGTATAGATCAACAATCTCTGTCTCTAATCCCTCGACCTTTTACTCCAAGGGCCCAATGACAAAATGTAATCTACACTTCTCATCCTCCCACACTTCCAACTATTGTTTAGTAGTGCCTACTTGCTGTGAGGTTTCCTTATCTTATCGAACCATATTGCAGAAGTTGTGGGTTCTAGGACCATCGGCTTACTTTTATGGATTAAGAATTGAGATTTTGATACCATTTGTTACAAAATGTTATTTGGGGTAACTGGGAAACAACAAGCCATGTGGCTATTAGCTTGCCACTTGCTAGCTACTGTCTTTAAAAACTTTGTAATTACTTGGTGATTGTTGCATCGTCCTCATGATTTAATAGCATGCACGCACACAATCAATAACTTTAGAGGCACAATCTAATAAACAAATTGATTTAATTGATAATAACAACAACTGTATAATGATTGATCATTGCTGGAGTAGCTTTAGACATTGCTTGGTGATTATTGCATCATACTCATGATTCAACGTCAAGCACGCACATAATTAATAACTTTAGAGGCATAATCCAGTAAAAAGAAAATCTAATTTCATTAATAATAACAATAGAAATACAATAATTGTAATTATTTGAGCAGTGCTAGACATTATGGGGTACTCCAATAAGGCTTAATACAACTTAGATTCAACCACTTATTCTTCTTATAATTTGCTTAAAAGAGAAAAAAGTTTTGATAGTACTAGACATTAAAAAATAGAAAATTACAGTAAAAACTGTAGCATTCGATCTATATATTTGCAAGATAAAAATAAAAAAGGGTCTACATCTAAGGACACAATAGATGAACTCAATGAAGTGTAACTCCGTTGATGAAGGCTAGTGGGGGCCAAGCAAAGTGGCTTGGATGCCCTGTATTTTAACAAGGTGGCTAATTGTAGGGGCAACCCTTAACACATAGCCATACTAATCATTGTAAATAAAGCCTCATATTTTGCCTCATTTTTGGATGCTTTGAAGTGGAACTTTATCACGAACTTTAGCTCATCCCTTTCTAGATCAATAAGTACTATGCCAACTCCACTTCCTTAATGGCCAAAAGATCCATCCATATATACCAATCATGCTTTGCCTTTTCGATTAACTCAGTAGCATCTACCTTGAAATTTGTTAATACTTGCATTTTGATAGTATTTTTAGGGACATATTGTATGTCGTACTCTCCCAACTCTGCCTCTCATTTTTCTAGTTTTTCTTCTGCATCCATCTTGCATAGGGTATGTTTTAATGGTTGGTTAGTCTTTACCATAATGGGATGTGAGAAGAAATAGGGTCATAACCTCCAAGCTGTGACTGTTAGGGCCAACATGAACTTCTCTATCTTAGGTTGTTTCAGCTTGGTTGTATGTAGGAGCTTTCTTACATAATAGATGGGCTTTTTGATCAACTATTCCTCTTTGGTGTGTACTAATCGTATTACTTGATCTGAGGTGCCAAGTAGGGAAAAATGGTGTCTTGAGCTGTGGGCTTTATTATGGGAGGCAACTTAGTAAGGTATGCCTTAAGTTCATTAAATACTCTTTGTGCTGCTTTTTTCATTTGATAATTTTCATTTTCCTCGGTGTCCCAAGGAAAGCCAAGCTTCTATTGGCCGAGTGTGATACAAACCTGCTCAAGATAGCTATTTTCCCTATCAATATTTACATTTCATGAATATTTTATGGAGTACTCATTTTTCTAATAATGTGTATTTTTTCATGATTGGCTTCTATCACTCTTTTTGTTACTAGATAGCTTAAGAACTTTCCAACTATAACTCCAAAAGAAGGAATGAGTTTCACACCATATTGTGTTTTGAAAGTTTCCATTAGGTCTTTCATATGGTTAACTCATGAAGCACTTACACTTCTATATTTTTGGCAATCTGAGTAGCTTTTGCATTTTAGACTAAAAGCCATAACAAGTTAATAATAAGTTCCCCTAGCTATAATAAAGCTTTCTTATTTGTGATCTTCTGGATTTAGTGGGATTTGGTGGTGTGTTTGTGAGGCATATGTTAGACATTATGTTAGTTGGCAAAGAACTCAACAATGAGCGAGAACGAGCAACATAATGATGTGTATTAGCATGGTGTGACACTTGTGGGACTTAATGCTAGCTTGGTGCAACATATTTATGGGAATTAAATAGATAAGTGCTAGATGATATGCGTATGAACATGAGATAGATGCAAATTAGTAAGGCAGATAGGTAGCTTAGATACTACAGTGCAATAATGTGCAAAGATATCACTTGGCATGTGAGAAAATTGAGAGTGCCACAAGCGAGATGGTTACTGTGACATAGCATAGTTAGGTATAATAATGCATGCTAATAGGTTAGCATGCATATAAGCGTTGGTGAGCATAGCAATGGGCAAGCATGATAGGTAAAGTTGGTTGTAGGACCTGATTCTTTGGTAGATACTTGGCACACATAATAGACATATGGTGCAACACTTAGTAGTTTGTTGCAAAGTATGTGTAGATGGTTTGGGCTTGGCCAAGATAACCTATGGGACATTTGGTAGACTCTATGCTCTAGCCTATTAGTAATTCTAAACAGATGACAAAATTGAGGAAAACTACCATGATACTTGGCAGCATCTTGTGGGCCATTTACCTAGTAGATGGGAGATGTTTCTACATGTTTGATCTAGTGGTTGAGGTTGTCAACCATATAGCTTTGTAGGCCATAAAATAAGGATGAGACCTTGCAACTCCCATAGCTAAATTTAGAGCCTATTAGTGAGTTTTAGGGAGTGTTATCTGTAGCTTATGTCTATTCCTAATATAATTGATTACTGGTATAATAGAATTACAGGGTTGGGCGAGTTGCCCATAATCATACATGTTGCTTATATTTACTTAATGCTTGTTGCTTATTTCCACTATATATATGTACTTAATAAATGTTGCAAATGAGACTTGTAGTTACTTTAACTTAAACTCAGGCTAGCCAATCATAAATTGGGATACTTGGGAAAAGAAAGATTGATTGGTTTCTATCTTGGAAGAGGATAGGCTGTATATGGGCAAGACAAATTGATAATGTTTGGCCTAAAGCAATCTTGCCTTTATGATAAGTGGTATTAGAACTTTATTTGAAATAGGCTCAAATTTGAAACATGTGGATGCTAGGTTGAGAGAGTTTTGATTGGGTTGCAGGATTTATGAAGATATTTGCACAATTTATAGAAAATTGTAGTTTGATATGTAGCACATGTGTAGCCTAGGCCATAAAGGGCATGATGACTTGATGTCATCATTACTTTTCTTTTGCTTATCACTAGTACTCTATTTAGGATTCCAAACTCAATGATGGCAAGTAAATGTAAAGGTTGCACTTGCCGCAAAAATTAACTTACACTTTATGGCATGAGCTGATGATAGTTATGCACTACTTGTGTCTGCGTTCTTGAAGGTATCTTCTCTTTCAAGAGGATTCGTGGCTTCTCAAGCCCCAGTAAGGTTTTTTACTTTATATTGAATTAAATCACATGTTCTACTGTTTGTCGATGCCCTACCAATTCTTTTGAGTTTTATTCTTGTGAAGGCACTCCCTAGGCAGGATACTTAATGTGTATGCCTTAGTAAGATCCTTTGAACATACTCCATAATTCATTTAAGAACCAAAGGGTACAAAAAGTTTGGTGTGGATCATCTTTATTGTGAGTTTTAGAGTTTCGATAGGTGACTTTGTGGTAGAGTCGGTCTTGTAAGAAATTGATGGCTAGATTTGCAAGAATCTATTTATAAGTTCAGGTAGTTAGCTTTTAGAGATTTTTTGGGTATTGTGACATTATTGATCTTAAAAGTTAACATTTGTGAACTTAGGATTAGTGCTTGGTACAAATAATGCATGCAAGTGTGAGTTATAGATATTTTTTTGTTTAGGAATGGGTTCTAGACCCTTATATTTGGCATAATAGAGCACCAAAACCATATGAAATATGGGGAAGTGTGTAAGATTTGCCACTGTCTGTAGATTTTCAAGAATAACTTAGATGGATAAGTGCATTAAGATGGGAAAGATCAATGTAAAAAAGTATGTGATTACGAAGCTATAAGCAGTATTTTGGGACAACATGTAGAAGAGTGTTGTGGCATTTTGTAGGGTTAGAATGTGATAGACTTTAGTTAGTGGGTTTGAAAGACTCTGATCTTGTATGGCAGTCGAATGGTTTGATTTCCTTCATTATACAAAGTCCTCAACAGAATATTAAGTACGACCAGCATTCCAAATGGATGATTGATAGAAGTACCTTTGACGGCTCAATTCCTAAGAGGCACTTGTTGATAGAATTGTGGGAATTTTAGACTTGCAACATGATTGTAGCTTGTAAGGATTTGTAGAAGTTACTAGGTTGATTTCAATTATGCATTGTAATGTGTGTGGGCTGCAAGAATTTTTTGAGAATGATGGCTTTAAATGCATGAGATGCTAGATGTTGGAGATGTAGGTGCCTAAAAATATAAATCTTTATGTATGGGTTGCTTAAGTTTTGTTTTGCGTCATAATTGTGAATAAATTATGGGAAAATAAGGTAAAAGAGTGGCTAATACTTGTTGCAGATTGGTCTATGGCATAGGCGGGGTGAGCTGTTAAATGATTATTCTTTTATCCATCTGATATACCTAGTAATGTTGCATTTTAGCTTAAGTTTGACGTAATATGACCTTTTATTAGTTTATCATTGGCAAGCAACAAGGTTCTTTTTGTGACAAGTTTGTGAGACATTATTGGGAGGACTTAAGTAATGTTAAACTTGATTCCTTTGTGAAATGCGAGGTAAGGTAGGATGGAACTAGAACTATATGTGTGTGTGCTTACAATATTTGGGGGAATCCATTATTATTGTGGAGAAACAAATGATGGGTTGTGTTGTCTTGGGTCATTCCATCTACTTGTTGCCTAAATCTAATTTGTGCCAGAAAGTTGGAAGGTTTGAGTATGGCATAAACTAGTTGAGTGTTGAGGATCTTAGCCAATTTGCAGCCAAGCGAGACTAGAACATGATCCAAGTGCAAAGTGTATAAGTTTGATGGTCAAAACTTGAGTTTGCTAGATTTTAGTTTTCAGGTGACCTATGAAGTCCTCAAAGTTGGCTAGGACTATGTCATGATACATGTGGGTAGTTTATTTTATTTGTTGGCTGGATAGATTCACTAAATGTAGTAGTAAATTAGTTTGAGGGAAAAAAAAAGGTGTTGGTTAGGAAACATCATGATTTTAAGCCAATAGGAGGTAGTTGGTGAGGTTTATTACTTTTTTTGTGTTATACTTTGCAAGTTGGCAAGTTTGGAATGGGACTTAACGGCAAGGTTAGTAACACTTTCAGTTTGTAATTGAATTGATGCCATTTACTTGTGAAAATTTTAGGATTGTGTGAGCATGTTTCCTGAGTGAGCTTGGAAATAAGTAGGGGTGCCTGGTCTTTAGCTCTGATAAGGCCATTAGACTTTTGAAGTAAGGTAGTTCATTAGAACCTTTTTATGTTGATTGGCTAAGAATGTGGTAATGAGTGAAAATAGTCAATATAATGATGCATGCCATCATGGTATGGCATTTGTGGGACTTATTGCTAACTTGGTGAAGCACATTTGTGGGCATTGTACAAAAAAATATTGGAAAATGCATGTGGGAACATGATATAGATGTAAATTAGCCAGAGAATAGGCAGCTTGGCACATAATAGTGCAACGATAAGTACATATATGAATCGATGTGTGAGGGAATTAAGAATGATGTTTACTAAGAATTTTATTGAGACTTGGTGTATAGCTGGGTGGAGTAGCATGTGCTAGCAGGCTAGCGTGAGCACAGGCATTGGTGCATACAGCAATAGGCCAACATGACATGGTGCAAAGTTAGGCAAGGGGCTCGATTAGTTTGTAGATACTTGGTTCACATGATGGATGTGTAGCATCGTACTTGGTAGTCTATCGCAATGCGTCTATATACAATTAGGGCTTGGTCAAGAGAACTATTGAGACACTTGGCAAACTTTAAGCTCATGCTTCTTAGCAGTTATAGATGGTTGGTAGAATTGAGAAAAACTGCTAAGACACATGGCAGCATCTTATAGGCTATTTACCTAGTAGATAGGCTTGTTGCTTAGTTTTTGCTACATATGTGTGCATAACTATTGTAGGTGGGCCTTAAAGTCACTTTTACCTTGACTTTAGCTATCCAAGCATAAGTTGGGATGCTTAGGCAAGGGTAAGCTAACTAGTTTCATGCTTGGAGGAGGTTGGGTTTTATATGTGTAAGCCAAATTGGTACTGTGACAACATCTATCACATTGAGTAGCTCACAACTTGTACTTGAATCTACTAATTCGTCAATTCTTGGCAAGGGATAGAAGTTTTGGGGGCAAGCTTTATTGAGATCTCAAAAATCCACACCAACTTTCCCCTTGGTTGCTTGTTTGGGCACCAACGCTATATTGGATATCCATTTTGGGAATTGAATTTATATGCTGAAATTTAGTAGATTTTTTGTTTCTCTATGGAATGTCTTTATCGGGATCGAAGTCCTTCTTCCTCTATCTTATAGTTTAGCCAAAGGGTTGATGTTCAGCTTGTGTTCTTTGATGTTGGGGTCTATACCTATCAAATTTGTGGCAGTAGAGGCAAACACATCTAAATAGTCTCGTAATACCTTAGTAAATAGTGTTACCAAATTAGCGCTAAGATATGATCCAATTTTGGTCATTTTCTCAAGGCCTCCAAGCATTAATTCAATAGACATAGGCTCTTTAGCGGGTTTTAGTTGTGGTTGCTGGTATAGCTATTGGGATGTACTGGAGCATCTTTGCTTTTGTATATAAATCTCATCTTTTAACTTGAGGTTTCCTTTCTTCACGGCTTCCAGATAACATTTTTTTAGATAGATATTGATCACTAACTACTTTTATCATTCTTCTGATCACATACTTGAATTTCATGTGGTAGGGTGAGGTAATTACTTGAAATATCTACAGTATGGGCTTGCCAAATATAATATTATAAGCAGAAAGAACACCAACTATTAGGAACTTTACTATATGGGTTTTCTAGTGCATCTTAGAGGACAAGGAGATTGGTAAAGTAATATGCTCTAGTGATCATACTACTTCTCTAGTAAATCTAAATAGTATCATTTCCATAGGTTTCAGCATAGTGTTCTCTAAGCCTATTTGCTAAAAGGTATTCAAGAGTAGGATGTCAATTGAGTGACAACCTATGCATGAAGATTTGAGCTACTTCATAATTGGCAATAGATGTTTCTATAACCAATGCACTTGGTATGGTAAATGCACTGCTTTAAGGTGCTCTGGTCTGAACTGGATCACTAGAATATCGTTATTTGTGTTGATCGCAGCTACATTTTTTTTAATGAAATAGGGCTCGATCTTAGGCCTTTTTAGCTCAATAGGTATCATTTTCTGTAGGCTCTTTGGAGATCATATGAATCACCACTTTAACTTGAGTCTCCTTTCTTGGTTTATTTTCCACTTTGAGTCTACCCTTATCCTGTCGTTCCCTATAATGAGGTTGGTTGTGTCAGTTGGTCTTAGTAGTTTTTGAGAGACTTGTACAAATTCATCTAAGTATCCATTATGCACTAGTTCTTTTAGCTCATTCCTATGGTGTACACACTCATATGTGATATGACAGTATTCATTGCGGAAGCAACACCACTTATTCAATCTAGGATGTTGGGGCATGTCCTTAAAACTACAGCCACCGTAATAAATTTCTATGCTAAATAACCTACATATCCTACACATTAACATCTTCAAAGGTGTATAATGCTCAAATATATGCTTAATCAGAGTTGATCAAGGTTGTTAGGATTTTATTGGCAAAGCTTTTTCATCCTATTTAGATTTTTTTGTTATACTATTATCTTTCCTCTTATGCCTTCACTTTTTCCCCAGCTCCTTATCCTTAGCATCACACACCTCTTCTTTGTGTATATATTTTCTTTGCTCGCATAGTAGATCATCAAAGATTTTTGGCTAGCATCCAACTTAAAGGCCAAAAGAATGAGGTTAGTCTAAGTCCCTGAGTAAAGGTGTTGGCCATAACATTTGGAGTGGCAGAGAGGGCTTCTAAGAAAGCTATAGTAAATCGCTTGATAAATTCATCAAGGTCATATTTTTTCCTTATTAGAAAGATAACAAAGTTTGGGCACTCAAGTAGTATTACGTATTACTAGTGAACTAATATAAAAACTTGCAAGAAAATTCATCAAATATGTGTATGAAATGAGGCGATAATTGCCCAAACCACCATTGAGTAACTTTTCCCAAAGTGGTTAGGAAAACAAGTATTTTACCCCCATCTAAAAATTGGTATAGCAAAGCTAGATTCTTGAATTTTTAGAGATGATCAATAGGAATAGATTCCCAAAGTAACTTGGCATAGAGAGATTTATGGTTTTCAGGGAAGGGATTGAGCAAAGATAGATCTCTAAAGGTAAAAGCTTAACACTTTTCTTTTTCTCTCTTATCATTCTGCGCTTCACTTTCTCAATTCATTTTGCATGTATTTCTATCTCAAATGCCCTCTTATACCTATACTTAGACTAGGATGTACAAACACCAATTTTCTATTAACACCTCCGATTCTATTCCCTAATGGTTAGGATTTTTATGTTATGACTCTTTAAGTGGATTGCACATATCTAGTTGCTTATAGGCTTATCAAAGTGTAGATTTCTAAGCATAATTACTACTTCAAGTCCTTTTAGATGAGTTATAACAAGATTGCCTTGAAGTGGTGGTCCAACTACTATAGTACTTTGTGCTACCATTCCTAAAAAGGGCACTAATATTGGATATCACTGGCATTCTACTCAAGGCTATGGAACAAATGGAATAGAGATCTTTCTCGTTGTAGCTTAAACTAACATAAGTGGCATTCCTTACGTATATATAGGAGTAGTGAGAATATAAGTTGCTAGGAAAGGCATAGGCATAGGAATTGAAAACTTTGCTAGAGGCATCCTTGATAGATATGGCAATGTTGCGGGAAATGGGAAAGCAACTAAAAATATAGTTGATTTGGCCCTAGCATTTTGAGTAGTTAAAAAGGAATTGAATGCAGACCACGAAAAATAATTTTCTCACTCAACTATTATTTGTCTGTTTTTAGAAGGAAAAGTAAAAGGCGTCCTTCCTAGTGGAGTGGTTACAATTAGGGCAGCCAATGAACTTCTAGGAGTTAGAGCGTCCACTGGATTGGTACATAATGTTGCTGCCATATCTCTATCAATATTTCTCCTTGAGTTATTCATATTCTTAGGTTGTAGCTCTCAATTTCTAGTAGACAGTGCCTAATGATGCAAAATAAAATTATATATTAATAAAGTAAAGAGAAACTCAATCTAGTAAAAAAGAGTATTTCACTAATCTAAGCATCAACAACCCTATTCTATTTTTTCTTTTCCTTATCTATAATACATCACTACATTTTAGGAATAACCTACCAACTACATAGGTTTTGGATTTGACTACCCATATGACAAGAAATGGCAGTGAAAAACAAAGTTAAGTTACAATATGCCTTTCTCCATTACCTTTGTTCAATGAGTGAGCTACTTTCCATCTTTACTTAATTGCCGAGCTATTCTTTATTGGCTTCATACCCAATTGCCGATCTTGTGCTTAGCTATCCACAAAACCAGGTGTTCAAAGCCATCTCTATAATTTCCATATTCCTTTCATGCTTGATTTAACAATGTAGCACAATGTTAGTGCAATAGTGTTCAGCAATCATTTTATGCTAGGTAACCATCTTTAACTTGATAACATACTAGCTTGGTTATATAATAGTTAGACATCATCAAAGATTATAGTCTATAAAGTTAACATACTAGCTTGGTTATATAATAGTTAGACATCATCAAAGATTATAGTCTATTAGAATCATGCCCATCATAGTGGTGATAATAGTTTCATATTTAAAACATGCCACCAAATGGGTTTCAAGGTGTAATAAGCGAAATATTGTTGAGCAAATTAATAAACTGACACCTATTGATGGGATAAAGCTCATGGAAGAGATTAGAGAAGGAAGAAACACATTAATCAAATGGATATGTTAACCGACCAGATATGCACTCAGGACCAACCAGACCTCCAAATGACCAAGCTAACACCATACTCATCTTCAAAGTAGAACAATTATAAAATCAATTTAAGCCCTACTATATTGGGCAAGACTAGCAAGGCCCAACAAAGAGCATTTCGATACATAGGACCTAACGTAGGAGCTAACCAAGCTAAAATATTTAATTGAAGGTTGAAAGCCATAAAAACATGATCGAGCTAAAGAGAGCAGCTATACTACTATGTAGTGAATTAACAGAAACATGACCATATCGAAGGTAGTAGCCAGACAATTGAGCTTTCACTACAAAAGAAAATTAAATTTAGCGGTGGTCAAATTATATTTAGTGGGGGTTTTAAACCCCGACTAAAGGTTTCTCAAAATCTCACAATTATATATCCTGTTAAATCCTAGCAAGGGATTTTGAATAATCACCATTACAAACCCTGCTAATAATTAAGTAAATTTGTGAGGGTTTATTTTTATTTAGCGAGGGTTGAGAAACCTCTCTAGTATTAAAATGTATTATTTTATATAGTTTTAGTAGGCCACATAGCTAGACCTGGGGCATGGACTAGAGACACCTAGCGGGCCTCGCGGGTCTATACAAGCTGGGCTTCAGGTTGGACTTGGACTGTGGCGCATTGGGCAACTGGCGGACGGACCCAATCTTATCTGGGCCATTTCATCCATGAGTTGTTCTTGCATCTGGGTTAAAAGATGGGATAGAGACTAGACTCTGGTCAGTTGGGTTGCAGGAACATTGACTGGATGGGCCATAGCATCTTGGGCCTCAGCGAGCTGGATTGTTTATGGTTGGAGATAATTTCGCAATTGCATTTGAAGTTAAAAAAGTTAAAAAAAATTAATTAAGTAATATTATAAACTATATCTAATTAAATTAATATATTACTATTTTCATTAAAAAAAACTAATGCAAAATTAAAAGATATTTTAAAATAATTTAAAAATCAAAATAAAAAATAAGTTAATTAAATCTATATTAACTAATTTTAGCACCAAAATTTGGTTATGTTAGTTTTATGAAATATTTTTGAGCTTTTAAAGATGGTGAAAACTAAAATATTAAATTGAAGTTTAATTCATATCTAAATGGTATAATTGGGGATGGATCTTTAGTAGAGATTGTTAATCTAAATATTAAAAATCTTTATTATTTATTATTGATTAGTGAGGGTTGTTAAACTCCAATAGTTAAAGTTCTACTAAATACTAAAAATTCCTAATTTTTATTATTAATTAAAGGGAGTTTAATAACTCTCACAAAATAAAATGATTAGTTGAGGTTTATAATGATCCCCACAAATATATTTATCTTTTGTAGTGTACAATATGACCAAACTAAGACAACTACAAGTACGTAGGTGTAGGATTTCGAGACTTGGATAAATATCTTATGTTGTTGCGAATTTTGTGGGATTGGCAATTGCAGATTTTTAGGGATTATGGTGTGATGCACAAGAAATCAAAGCAACAATAAACAAGAATTCAATTAATCTATTTTAGAATTTTAGAAAGAATAATTTCCCATTTTTCTCCACTTTTTGATATCATATAATGTTTTACAAATTACAATGAGAATTTTTATATGAAAGGTGCCCACTAACTATATATAACCACCTATTACCAAATCATGGGCCTAATTATTTGTTAAAATCCTAGACAATTAAGGCCATTGTCCCACGTTGGACTTAACGTTTCTTCATTCTATGAAATCTACGGCTTTCCAAATCTTTAGCTCAGTCATTAGCAATAGCTCAAGGTTAACAACTTGGAATAAAGAGTGTTTCATGTGTTTTGGCCTAATTTAAATTATAGCCTCAATGTGGCTTTAGCTTAGGCCATTGTATTCTTGCCATCACATCTCCCCCTATAATCAAGTATAAAAGTGCCTTAAACTATATTTAAATTTGAGCTAATGATAGATTAGGCTTGCTAATTGTTGAGAAGTAAGAGGGGCCAAACTTGGCTCAATTTGTTTTCATTTGACCCAAGTTAATGATAAATTAGGCCTGCTAATTGCCAAGAAGGAAGAGGGACCCAACATGTTCAACCTTGTTTGCCATTCGAGTAATTACTAATGATAAATTAGTCTTGCCAATTGCCACAATGGAAGAGCTTGCCCTATTCAATTTTAGATGAAATCGAGTCACTAGAAATTAGTCCAGGTTTTCGCCTTGCTTACTTGGTCTTTGAATTTTCCTTGAAGTTAAGTCATTTGATGCCTTGCCTTGCTTTTAAATTTTAATTAGCATTGAATACCTAGATCTTAACATTCTATAGCCGTCTTTTCACATTTAATGAGCTGGCAGTTTTTAATAGCTTTGGGAAGGTAAATTTCCATTTTAAATTCCAATACATCTTTTCCTCTTTCCATGTTCGCTTCTATAGATATTACCTTTTCCTTTCTTTTTCAAAATCTTTGCCTTATTCAACATTTACTAATTATCTAAGAGATTTGTAGCTTTTTCCACTAGCTAAATTCATTTTCCTTAGGTGCCATTAATCCAAGTTAAAGTGCCAATATGAGTTCGGGTTGTACTTTAATATTTGCCCTCTTTTTGCTTTTTTACTTTCATGTGTATATGTTGTATGTATTCTAGATATAAGTTTTCTTCATTCATTCGTACTCATGTTGAGTTTTTTGAGATGTCTTGAAGTCATAGTTTGGGGGGCTTTGATCTTAATATAAGTCATGAGGTTATGAAAGAAATTGAAAAAAGGACGCAAGGAGTAGGTTTGGCTTACTATGATGTATATCTCCCTAGACTAACATGCCATGAAGTTGTTAAACTAAAGAAGATCATAGGCATTCCTCATGAACATATGATAGTTTTGCCTAGGCCATCAAATCATGTGATGGTATTGTATAATAGCCCAAGCTGAAGCCACATGAAGGCTGTAATCAAAATTAGGCCCAAACCCAAGAAGCACCCGTTATGTCAAGCTATTAATGCCGAACTGCTAATGATGACTAAGCTAAAGATATGGAAAGTCATAGATTTTGGATAATGAAGAAATCTTAAGTCCAATATGGCAAAATAGCCTTAATTCGCTAAGATTTTGATAATTAGTTGGGCCTATGATTTAGTAGTGGGTGGTTACATATATTTGGTGGGCATCTTTCATATACAAATTCTCATTGTAATCTGTGAAATATTATCTGATAGCAAACAGAGGAGAAAAACTTGAGATTATTCTTTCTAGAATTCTAAAATAGATTAATTGAATTCTTGTTTTATTGGTACTTCAATTTCATTTTGCATCAATTACTGCTGTTTGTGGGAGTCATTTTGAGATTAAGACATAAGAAATAAGTGATCTAATGAGTAATGTAAAGGGAGATGCATCTACCATCTCTCAACAAGAGTTAGTTGTAGCATCGACAATAGGAGTTCTACTTAATTCTTCAGCTCCAGTGGGAGCTATGGATGGAGTAGCCCCTCATGTGCTTATATTAATGGGGCAAATGATGCCAAAACAGTTGACAGGCTTTCTATGGATGACAATGAATGCTATTCTTGCTGTTTAAAATATAATAGCATCAGCTATGATGCCTGCAACATTCCTAGTCTCTGCTTTTGTGCCATTCATTTCAAGGACGCTGCTAGTGGAATACCAATTGACTTTCCTGCACTTTTTCTATCAGCCTAAATTGCTCTAGCTCTTTTTTTTACTATTAGAATGCTTACCATGCTTGTTCCTACTTCAACAAGAGCAACCAACACCTTCTTGCCATCAGGAGTAGTACCATCTTTGGGTTTGATTATGCCTATTTCATGGATATTTGCATAGGGTATCATGGTGGCCAAGCTTCTCCTCTTAATAAACCCAGGTGCTGTAACATCTAAGGGATAAAAACCTACAGTGGCTCTTGTAGTTTCACCACTTGAAAAGCCTACTAAGATAACTCCTAAAACTTAAAAGAAGAAATATCCAAAAGAGCTTAGTGAGTAAGCTATTTAATATACTGAAGTTGTGGTGGAAAGTATGGTATCTATATGAGTTGACTGTGATCGATGACAAAAAAGGCCTAGAATACATCATGTTGGATATGGAAGACATGAGAAAAGAAATAAGGGAAATGAAGATAAAATTGGTGAGAAAAGATAGAGGGGATATTAAGGCCTCTCATTTTGGTAAATCTATCTTGCTTGATCTATTCTCGGAGAATCACAAGTCATTTTCAATGCCCAAGTACACAAGAGGGTGTGATCTTGCTGGCTATTTGTGTGAGTTCGAGAACTTAGCACTAGTATATCAATTCTCAAAGTCACAATGGTAGTTTAGGCAGTTATTTCCCTATTCTATCCACACATTTGAAGATTTCTCTCATAAGTTCCTACATCAGTTCACTAGAAACAAACAATATCGACGAAATGCTCAAAGTTTTTTGATTTTCTAGCAAAGTGAAAATGAATCTCTCATGATATTTGTCAAACGGTTCACAACTGTTATTTTGGAAGCCCCATCTACTATAGCAGAATTATTGGCCAATGCATTTACTTAAGGACTTTGACCTAGTTTTTTCTTTAGGTCATTAATTCAAAAACTTGTTGATAGCTATGATGACCTTGTTCACTAAGTTGAAAAATATATACATAGGGAAGAAGCTTGTGAAGCAAAGGAAAAGGAGTTGGGTGATAAAAAAAAAAGATAAAAAGGAAGAGAATAGCTTAGCTAAAAGATTTAAATAGGAGAGATAGTCTAAAATAGTTTTTCAGCATCAACTATGATTAGTTTTGAGAGGTTCAAAATTTAAGCACTACAAGCTATCGAAGATGCCCCAAGAAAAAGTTATGCAAGCTATTATGCATAAAAAGTTATTGAGGTGGCCTCGTACTTATAAATATACACCAAAACGGCATAGGTTTGATAAATTTTGTTGTTTTCGTAATGAGTATGGTTACTCAATAGAAGTATGCAACCATCTTAGGAATAAGCTAGAGCATTTGGTACGAAATGGATATTTGGATAAATTTGTAGAGGCATAAACATGAAAGACACCAGCACTCGAGCAGCCTCACTATAAGGACCAAGGTAGAAATTGTTGGGGTGAGAAAGATAGAGATCCAAAGAAAGATCAACCAGTCCAAAGTATAATACACATGATTGCAGGAGGGCCAATTGAAGGGGATACTCATAGAGCTAGGAGGGGTCGAGTTAGATCCTTAGTGCTATAGAGAAATATAGAAATAACTACTGTAAACTTAGAGAATGTGCCAACTATTTAGTTTAGGCATGAGCACTTGAGATATGTGTAGACTCCACACCAAGACACTTTAGTGATAACATCTGTAATAGCTAATTATGAGGTAGCATAAATCTTTATTAATTGTGATTGTTCTTTTGATATTTTATTTTTGATTCAGTAAATAAACCTGGGAAACACTAAGTTAGAGCTAGTGAAAACATCTCTCTTTGGCTTTTTAGGGGAAGCAATCTGACCATTGTGTCAAATTACTGTGCCCATCACGTTGGGGTCAAGAATACATTGTGAAATTTGTATGGTAAAATTTTTCATTGTAAATGTCCTTTCTGCTTATAATGCTATATTTGGTAGGCCAATGTTATAGCTCTTCAAAGTAGTAGCTTTCCTTTATCATATGAAGCTAAAGTATATGATAGGCAGGAAGGTCAGTGAGGTTGTAGGTGATCAATGCTTGTCCAAAAGATGTTACATTGAAGCCATAAGGAAGGTGGATTGTAAAATAGAGATAGTGGTGCGTCAGTAAAGGTAAAGGGGTTCTAGTGCAAGTTTGCACTCTGAGCAACAACCCTAATTGAAGTAAACATGAGAGCTTATTACAATAGAATTATACGTAGAGATTTAGGGAAACTACTAGAATTATATCATACCTTGGTGAGGATATAATAGCATGGATCACAAAAGTGTTAAGGAGTTACATAGATATTTTTGCCTTATCAGCTAAAGACCTAAAAGAGATAGATCAACATATAGTTGAGCACAAGCTTAACATTGATTTGTATGCCAAGCTAGTTCAATAAAAGAAAAGAAATTTTGGCACAAAAAAGGATCCATCATATGAAAGAAAATAGAAGAGCTAATAGATGCAGGGCACATTGTGGAGTTCTAATTTCCTGAATGGATATCAAATGTAGTCTTGATGCTAAAGTATGCTGATAAATGAAGAGTATGTATGGATTTTTGAGATCTTAATAAGGCTTGCCTTAAAGATTTCTACACACCACCTAAAATAGATTTATTAGAAGACTTCATTTTAGGATGCAAAGTACTTAATATGATGGATGCATCGTAAGAATACCATCAAATTCCTTTGCATCCTGATGGTTACAAATGAGAAAGTTTTAATAATAGCAAGGGAACATATTGTTATTTGGACATGCCTTTTAGGCTTAAAAATACAGGTATTACTTACCAACGTCTGGTAGATTACATGTTTAAAAATTAGATTGGTATAAATGCTTGTGGTGTACATAGATGACATGTTGGTGAAAAATGCCTATCAAGAACACCATGCAGAAGACCTAAAGGAAACTTTTGAAACTTTAAGAAGGTATGGAATGGAATTTAACCCTGTTAAGTGCACTTTAGAGTGATGGGTGGAAAATTCTTGGGATACCTCATCATTGAGAAGGGGTTATAAACCAATCTTGAGAAAATGTGAGCCATTATGGATATGAGTCCAACCCTAAACATTAATGAGGTATAGAATCTAGTAGGTACAATAGTAGATTTGAGTAGATTTATATCAAGATCAATAGATAGAAATCTACCTTTCTTCAAAGTATTGAGAAAAGCAAAAATGTTTGAGTAGAGAGGAATAGAGCAAAAAGCTTTTGAAGATCTAAAAATTACCTAGCTAAGCTATCTTTATTGACTAAGCCATTATAAAGGGAGACATTTCACCTTTACTTAGCCATTTCAGGTTAGGCTATAAGTTCCATCCTTGTAAAGATAGAAAGATCGATGCAGTGGCCTATCTATTATGTTAATAAACTTTTACATGCTACGAAGGAGAGATACCCTAAAATAGAAAAGTTGGAATTTGCTCTTGTAGTCACAACTTGGAGGCTAACACCTATTTTCTGGCACACACCATCTTGGTGAGGACGAACCACCCCTTGAGGTAAATTTTGGGTAAAGTCGACCTAAAAAAAAGACTAGTTAAGTAGTTTGTTAAGCTCAACAAATATGATATACAATACTTTTCCCAAATACACATTCAAGGTATAGACCTTGGCAGACTTTATGGTGGATGTTACTAGTTTGGCAAAAGAAACAGACATATGGTTGGTATATATAGATGGATCTTCTAGACAGAATGGTAGTGGGGCCAGAATATTACTCATCAATTCTAAAAAGGTGGAGATGGAATTTGTTGTTAAGTTTTGATTCAAAGCTTCTAATATCAATGCAGAGTGTGAGGCTTTAATTATTAGAATTAGGTTGGTTATTAATGTTGGTGCCCAATGAATTCAAGTATATATCGATTCTAAATTGATAGAGAAATACGTGTTTGGATAATTAGGGACAGGAATAGGGAATGACTCAACATTTACACCAAATAGAACAGCTACAAAAGCACTTGGCCAAGCTAAAAATTTCTCAAATCTCTAAAGAAAAGAATAGTTGGACTGATTTGATGGTCAAGGTGATGAGCTCAATAGTAGAGTGTAGATTTTGATTGATCACCATTTAAGAATTAGATGGGGGTAGCATGGAAGTTAAAATGCTTACTTTGGAAGAAGGTTTAGATTGGTGCACATGTATCCTCAAATACTTGAAGGGAACATTTCCTGAGGCTGACTATAAGTTACTTACTTGAGTATCTCAATTTATAATAGTAAATAGGGTACTCTACAAAAGGGCTTTTTCACAGCCTTTGGAATGATGCGCGTCAACAAGGAGAATATGTATTAAGGGAGATACATGAAAGGTGCTATGGAAACCATTTGGGAGAAATAGCTCTCATAGCAAAGACCCTTAAAGCTGGATTTTTTTGGCCTTCCATCTGTATTGATGTAGGAGAATTGGTCAAAAGGTGAGAGAAATGTCAAAAGCATACTCAATTGAGATATATATTTGCTAACGATATGCATATTATGTGCTCATTGTCTATTTGCTAAATGGGGAATGGATATTTTGGGACCATTCCCAGTTGTATTTGGGCAAAGAAAGTTTTTGTTGGTAGCTGTGGATTACTTTAGTAAGTGGGTATATGGAAAGGCTTTAGCTAAAATCACTAAGAAAGAAGTAATGAAATTCTTATGGAAAAATATTCTTTGCAAGTACAAAATCCTTTGAATTAGTCTTAAACAATAGGCGACAATTTCAAAGATCCACAATCTAAGCATGGTACAAGGAAGTGAAGATAAGCTAATCCTTAGCTCAGTGTTTGACCCTTAAACAAATGGCTAAGCTAAAGTTACTAATCAAGCTTTAACTTAGGGTTTGAAGGTTATGATTTTATTAAGTGGGATGTAGTTAAGTTGATGAGCTGTTTGGCATTCTATGTGCTTATCACACTATACCCAAGAGTCCTGTTAGTGAAACTCCTTTTAGCATGATTTATGGGATAGATGCTTTAATATTAGCTAAGATCAGTGCGGAATCACATTGAGTTATGTCGTATGATTAAGATTAGAAGGAAGAGAAAATGAGAAATCATTTGGACTTGATGAAGAAAAAGCATGATGATATGTTCAGAATGGCTAAATACAAGTAGAGAATGCATATGACTTTCAACAAGAGAGTCAAACCAAGGAATTTTTAGGTTGGTAACTTAGTACTCCAAAAGGTCGAAGCTTTAGGAAACATGGGAAAACTCTAACCAAGCTAGGAAAGCCCATATAAAGTCACTAAGATACTGGTTGGAAAAGTATATGAGTTGGAAACTATGGAAGGAAAATGGATTGCTTAACCCTGGAATGTGCAGAATCTAAGACACTTTTATGTGTAAAGCTTTTCACATTTCTTTTCAATTTTCTTTTAGCTCTATTTAGCTGATTTCTATTTAGCATGCTATTATGTTTATCCAAGGCAGTTCAGCTGGGTTAATTTTTATCTAGTATTTTGCCATAATTCATGATCACCTAATCCAATTTAGTTACTTTCATTCTCTAAAATTCTTGCCTCCTTTAATTTTAATATCCACTTAGAAGTATAAAAGTACTACTACTTGAATGAGCTGATCTTAAGTGCTCGAACAAGTGTTATAGATTAGTTATTGCTCCAAAAAATGTGTAATTTTGTCTCATAGTTCAGATGAGTTGATATACTTGAATGAACTTCACCAAAGTTTGAATAAGCCTTGCATCTGGCTCAGATTAAGCAAATTCTCCTATACTAGGGAAGAGCTTATATACGATAAAAAAAATATGGCACAACTTGGCAGAGCTGGCACATCAAGAATAATGCCCTAATTATAGAGGGGCCAAGGATAAGGTGCTGAGAATCAAAAGTTCAATTCTAGTTGCATGAACTTTAAATGAGTTAACATATGATGCAAATTAAGCTAAATTGCATAATCGATGGATCAGCTCAGACGAGTTGATCTACAACTTTAAAAAAAAGTTAAATAGCATAATAGATGGATTAAGCTTAGATAAGCTAACCTATAGCTCGATAAAAAGGGATACATATTCTTAACTTGAATGTAAGTAAAGCCAAAAGTAGCAAAAAACTAATAGAAATGATTACATTTGACAAAGGCAAAAGCACCAGGACACAGGATAAAGTACTAGAAAAGTTAGTCTAACATAGATCCGTACTAACAAGAACAAAAAAGATAGCCACTAGTATGCTAGTTACTCTACTAAACTTGGTTTCCTTCAAGATTACTCGGAGAAAGGAGAAATGTTCTCAGCAGAAGTCCCAGGCACATCAACTAAAGTAGGAGGTTCTGATGGGGACGCTGTTTCTTCATCCACATTATCCTATGAGTCTGATGGAAGATATTATAATCTATAAATGTGGCCTATAAGCTTCTTTGCCAAGTCGAGCCGAAGGGTATTATTTGCCTCAATTTGATTGACATAAGTATTAATTCCATGATGGTAGTACTTTAAAGCTTTTGCTCACTAAGATCTGCTTAAATTCATTACTTTCATAAACTTAGTTAAGCAGGACTACCATTAGGCTTTCATATAATTTCACCTGTCTTCAATACCTTGAAAAACTTCAAAGAAAGAATTGTGAATCACACGTCAACACTCATCAATGGCCTACTTCTGCATTTCCTCTTGTTGAACTAATAGCTTGGCTACTTTAATCTCGGCCTTAGATAATGCTAAGTTAGTTTCATTGTACTTTTCTTTTATGGATATAAGTTGTTCTTTCCACTCCCTAAATTTTGCAACCTTGGATTGCAACTAATTAAGCTTGGCTTAAAGTTTCTTCCTGCCCATCTCAAATTTCTAGTGCTCACCTTCCCATTGAGCTAACATGCTATCAGCCAAGATGCTACCTTAAAAAAAGAAAAGAAAAGAAAAGTGTTAAACAAAACAAATTATCAAAACTGGCATTTGAAATACAACTAACCTTAGATAAGTATAAGGCAAATCATGCCCTAAGATTTTTAAAGTTCATTTCATTAGCTAGCTATTGATCTAAAGTAGTAGATAGATCTCTTAGAAAGTCTTGGACTAGAGGATCGGATATGTCAATTAGCACCAAGCTACTAGCTATTAAATAGTTTGTTTGCTTGCTCTTAGGGTAAATTAAGTGAGCTCGATTCTTTAGGAATGAATTCAGTATCAGCCTTTGAAGGTACAATGACCACTTTTGGAAAATAAATAGACAAATGTTTCTTTATAGTTTGCTGCATCTGAATGCTTGGACGAGCTAAAACTACCAATGCACTTAGGAGGATGGTTGTTTTTTTGCCTATCTTGTCGCTTGGCCTTAGCAGCGAGATGAAAAGCTTTGGTGGATAGGCACTCTATAGAGGAAAAAACTAAGTTAGAAATTGAACCAATAAAGGAAAAAAGGTGGAAAAAAGGCATTAAGGATTTAAGAAAAATACGAAAAAACTCCAAAAGTGCTTTCTTCTTCGAACTTAGGGCAAAACGATATAAGAACTCTGGCTCTTCTAACTAAGAAAGTTGCAATTGACAACTATTCAATCTATCTACGAGAGCTCTCCTCTCTAAAGGGTAACGATAATGGCAAGCTGAACTATTAGTGGCAAGTCTATCTATCCTGGTGGTAGGAAATTCCTAAGAGATGAGAGAAGAAATATAGAAGTAATAAGCTTGCTTCTAAAGATTTGGGGTAAAAAAAGGAATGGAATAAGGAGATAGTAGGCTCAACGTGTAGGTGCTGCATTGAATTGCAAATCTAGCCATCAACCAAAAAGAATTTGGGGTAAATTGATTAAGAAAAATGCCTGACCCCTTTGAGATTAACACAAACAACTTAGCTAAAGGAAATCATAATTCGCTCCTCATTTGCTCCAAATAAAAATAAAGAAAACCTACAGGAGGTAGGTAGGGTCAATCTAATGACCTAGGCAAGACTACGATATATTCAGGAAAAATGCTCATGATCTCCCTTAGTTTAACATTTTCATGGTATGTTGGTCTAGAGTTACTACAAACAAAATGGCATTTTGCGACAGAAAAAATTTGTCGCAATTTGAGATGGAAAATCTGTCACAAAATTTTCCATCGCAAATTGTATACAAAATTGAAAAAATATTAGCGATGGAAAAATCCATTGCAAAAGGGAAAATTTGCGAAGGATTTCAATCCATCGCAAAAATTGTGAGTTTGCAATGGAAAAATCCATCGCAAAATGCAAAATTTGTGACGGATTACTAACCGTCGCAAAATTGTGCGTTTGCGATGGAAAAATTCATTACAAAAGTTGAATTTTGCAACAAATTTTTATCCGTCGCAACCTTTTTAAAAACGTTGCAACTTTTGCGACGGATAAAAATCATCTCAAAATTCAACTTTTGCAATGGATAAAAATCCGTTGCAAAATTCAACTTTTGCGACGGATTTTTCTATTGCAAATACATAATTTTGCGATGGATTTTTCTGTCGCAAATAGGAAAAATTGAAAAAAAATAAAATAAAATTTCAGTCTGAATAACATGCCCTAATTCCCCCATTTTCCCTACTCTTTCACTAACTCTCACTCTCAGGTTTTGTATTTTCTTCTACCTTTTCCTTTCTTTTTTTTTTCATTTTTATAATTTACACGGTCGGCTGGTAAATCGCCGGCCTGCCGCTGCTGCTAGTGCTGGATGCTGCAGCACCAACAGTAAACTTGCTGGTGCTGGATGCTTTAGCATCAGTAAGCTGGACGTAGGCCGCTGATCGGCCAACGTTCAGCGGCCGGCCAGATCTCAAATTTTTTTTGGTTATTTTTTGAATTATTTTTAAAATTAGTTTTAATTGAAAAAAAATTAAAATGGTTGTTTGGCTTGTTATTTCAATTTTGAAGGTACAATACTTGTGTATTGTTTCCATTAATTGAGGTAATTTTCTTAATTATGCTAACATTTAATTATGTTTTAGTTATCTTCATTATTGGGTGGTTAATTATCTCCATTAATTAAAATTTGATTTATGTTTTAGTTATTTCTATTATGTATTAGGTAATTATGTTTTAGTTATTATTAATATATTTTAGTGAATTGTTTCCATTAGTTAAAATTTCAATTATGTTTTAGTTGTTATTAATATTTTTTGGTTAATTGTCTCAATTAGTTAAAATTTGATTATGTTTTAGTTAAAACTTGATTTACATGTTAGTTATCTCAAATAATAATTGTATACAATATTTAAGTTTTCATTTAGTTTGTGAAATTATGATTTATTAATAAATATGTGCGCTTGTAATATGTGCCTAATAATGTAGGCTATCTTGACTTGGTGGAAATCTTTTGTAAGTGTCAATTTTTGTGGAGCATTTAGAGGTAAGTTTGGATATCTTGTTTTAATTTTATATATTTTTATAGTACAATACCTTAAAAATGTTTAGAATTGGTGGAATTAGGAAGGAGGATGGGATGTTAGGAGAAGGGGTGGAGTTTTCTCATTTGTTGCTGATTAGTTTTTAATTACTTGCATGATGATGATGGATATAAGGGGGAGTGTTTATGTGTCATTATGTGTTTACTAATATTGTTAATTATTTTCAATAAAAATGATGTTCTCATTATGTTTAGTCTTAATTTTTAGGCAATTTGGTAATCTTACTTTATAGAGTTGTTTGGACAAAATTCTTGCTATAGGAATCATGAAATTAATGCATAAATGAAAATAATATATGAATTTGAAGAATAATTTTGATATTTACATCCAAATGAAATTTCAAGGAGAGTTGAGATTACATAATCTCACCCTCAAACCTACTACTGCATAGCTATTAATCTCATCTTAGTACGAGCTTTGGACAAATCATGAGTAGGCCCATGTCAAACAAGAGATTACCCTATAGTAAAAGTTATAGTAAATGTTAATATCCCAAATCAAACTAACCCAAAATAATTTTTTGACCTATTTCATTTGTTAGGTCACCCTTTAATTTTTTTGTCGATTAGTCTTTGTTTTTTTTTTGTCGAATATATTCATCTCTAAATAATAATTTATAATAATAATATTAATAATCAATTTTATTATACCGTAAGCAATTACTTTCTAACGAGCATACATTAATAAAGTAAATAATCAAATAGTTTTATCAAAATCAAAATATTTATAATAAAATTACCTTTGCATCGCTCAAATTGAGATCGTTTTTAATGAATTTACTCATTTATCGAATATGGATATTTATGCCGAGAAGAGTTGGATGTATAATAGGTTCTTGCTGAATCAAAAAGATTATACAAGAGAGTTTGTTGTTGGTGTGAAAAGTTTTATTGACTATGCATCTGTCCAACATCAATGTTTGGTGGATGGAGAAACAAGGTGTCCTTGTTCAAAATGTAAGAATCTACAAATTTTGATACTGGATGAAGCATATGTACATTTATTAAAATATGGGTTTCAGCCTAATTATTAGTATTAGACTACACATGGGAAGACTAAACCTTTAGATTTCAATGTCCATAGGGGAGCTCCTAGTAATGCTTATTTTTGTAGTGATGCCGCGAATAATAGATATGAAAATTTAGTTTATGATGCTATGAGAACTAATAGCCATACTGAAATGAATCATGAGGAAGACATTAATCCAAATAGAAAGGAACCTCCAAACATAGATGCTCAAGCTTTTAATGACATGTTGGCTGCTGTACAACGACCGTTGTGGTCAGGTTGTGAAACTCATTGTGAGTTGTCTATAACTCTACAAATGATGTACTTAAAATCTAACTACAATATGCCTCAAGGTTGTTTTGATCGAATGGCAGAACTTATTAAATCCTCAAATCCCACAGAAAACCATGTCCCGAATAACTTTTACCAAGCAAAAAAATTAGTTTCAAAATTAGGGTTAAGTTCTATGAAGATCGATTGTTGTATCAATGGTTGTACATCGTTTTATACAATTGATGCTAATCTAAATGAATGCAAGTTTTACAATCATCCCTATTTTAACCAGCTGTAAGAGGTCATGAAATGGGAAAGCAAATTCCTTGCAAAAGGATGCATTACTTACCCTTAATTCCTCAGCTCAAGAGATTATATGTATCTTTGAAATCAGCCAAGCATATGAGGTGGCACTTTGAAAACAAAAGAAATTCTAGTATTTTATTTCATCCTTCTGATAGGTTTGCTTGGAAGCATTTTGATGAAATTCATCCAAATTTTGCATCTAAGCCAAGAAATGTTAGGCTTAGATTATGTATAGATGAATTTAACCCCTTTAGTCAATCTACTACACTGTATTCATGTTGGCTGGTTATTGTAACTCCATATAATTTAGCTCCTATATTGTGTATGAAAATTCCTTTCATGTTCTTGATTTGCATAATACCTGGTCCACATAATCCTAAAACTAGAATTGATGTTTATTTACAACCGTTAATTGATAAGTTGAAATTATTATGGAAAGATGGCGTAGAAACTTATGACATCTCTAAAAAGTAGAACTTTCAATTAAGGGTAGCTCTCATGTGGACAATCAATGATTTTCTTACTTATAGCATGCTATCAGGTTAGATGACAGCACGAAAATTAGCATGTCCAATTTGTATGGAGTGAACTAAGGCATTTAGATTAAAGAATGATGGAAAAGTGTCTTGGTTTGATTGTCATCATCAGTTTGTGCCTACAGATCACATGTTCAGGAGGAATTGAGATGCCTTTTATAAAGGAAGGATTGAACGACTGGAGATACCTCCTAGATTGACCTGTCAACAAATATAGGAGAGGATTTATAATGTTTCCAAAATCGCTGACTTGCCAGTAACTTTTGGTAAATTACTTGGATATAGTGTATCACATAATTGGACAAAATAAAGTACATTTTAGGAATTGCCTTGTTGGAAAGATAACTTGGCTTGCCATAATTTGGATGTTATGCATATCGAGAAGAATATCTTTGAAAGTGTACTTAACACCTTGATAGATGTGAAAGGTAAGACTAAGGACAATGAGAAGGCAAGACTTGACTTGGAGAAATATTGTAGGAGATCGGGTTACGTTTGAGACTTTTACCAAATGGGAAATACATCAATTCGAAAGCTTGTTTCTCCTTAACTGTAGATTAAAGGCGGGAATGATGTAATTGGTTAGAGGATCTTAAAATGATAGATAGGTATGCTTCAAATTTGACAAGATGTGTTGATAAAACCAAATTGAAATTACGTAGGTTAAAGAGTCATGATTGCCATGTATATATGCAATGGTTGCTACCAAGTGCTTTTAGTTTGCTACCACAAAATTTTTAGAAGCCCTTAACTGAATTAAGTCAATTTTTTCAAGAATTGTGCTCAACAAAATTATGTGTAGATAGTTTACTGCAATTGGAAAAAAACATCCCGATTTTCTTGTGTAAGTTGGAATGCATATTCCCACTTGGATTTTTTGATTCAATGGAGCCCTTGACGGTACACCTACCATATGAGGCACTTGTTTGTGGGCTTGTACAATATAGATGGATGTATCCTTTTGAGAGCTAAATAATCAATCTAATGTGTAAATACTATAAATATTCCATATATATTAAATATTTATAAATATATATTCCTATATTTTAGATTCTTACATGATTTGAAAGGCATGGTAAAAAATAAAGCAAAAGTTGAGGGATCTATCTGTGAGGCATATGTAGCCCAAGAATTAGCATATGTTTCATTGCATTACTTCAAGTTTCACATTCAATCAAGGAGTATGAGAAGTAAACGAAATGAAAAAGAGGGCTATCATGATCAACAACCACGCACTCTGTCAGTCTTTAATCAAATTGGACACCTTACTGGTAAGTGTTCTAGGAGATGGTTGAATGATGCTAAGTTGAAAGCTGCCTCATTGCAAGTTTTCATAAATTGTGACGAAGTTGTGCCTTTTCTTGAGTATGCTTACTTTCAATTCAATATAAATTCATTTTTAATTAATAAGTGTGAATTGAAAAAATAAAACTAATGTTCAAGCTTAATATATTTTAGGACGTATAGAGCATACCTTCAACATTGTTTTCCCTTCATCAGCGATCTTCAAGTGAAGCAATCTGTTGAGGATCATTTTGTAAATTGGCTCCAAAAACATGTAAGTGTTAAAACCCTTTTAAAAAAAATAATTCTCTATGTTAACTAATAAAAACTATATTAATTATTCAATTCTTTACTATTATTTATAGGTACACGATTCAAAAAATATGGTACAAAATCAATATTTGAAGGATATAGCATGGGTTCCTATGAGACAAGTCAAGACATGGCATCATTTTTTTGTTAACGGATATGTATTTCATGTAGATTCATTGGCAAAGAATAAAAGGATGTGCAATTCTGGAGTGTGCCTCAAAGGTGAAGGATTATCAAAATTTTATGGAAAATTGACGGAAATAATCCTACTAGAGTATCCAGGTGTACCTGAAAAGAAAGTTTTCCTCTTTAACTATCATTAGTTTGATATACTATCTAACTGTGGAATTAGGATAAATAAAGAGTATGATATCATTGAAATAAAAAAAATAAAAAATATTCAAAGTTTGATCCTTTCATCATTGCTCAACATGCATCCCAAGTGTATTATATTCCTTATTTTGGTGCTAAAGAGATAAAGTCCATTGGCAATTTGTGATCAAAATAAGACCAAGAAGTAGGGTGGATAAACGTCATACTATGGAGGTAGCTTTATAAGAACTACCTACCACAGTCAATGCAGTTGTTGATACCAATCCAATTAGTTACTTACTTGATATTGAAGGACCTTATGAAGAAATATATCTAGAAAACAATCAAGTGATAGGTGATGATGAAGAGTTCGAGGTTGAGGATGAGGACGAGGACGAGGACGAAGACGAGGGAGAGGACGAGGACGAGGATGAGGAGGAGGATGAGGATGGGGAGGATGAGGATGAGGATGAAGATGATTAGTTTTTTAATTTATTGTTATGTAATGTACATTTAATTATCAATTCATTATTGATGTACTATATATATTATCAATTCCAAACACAGTTATACTTCCAAGAATGGTGGCTTTCACTTGTCAATCGGTAATGTTCATTCTACTCAATTCAGTGCCACCTAATTTGATTTATCTATAGTCAAACATGTACATAATAATTTATAATAATTTTTTTGTTGTTATTTATCTATAATAATTTACATAATTAATATTTGTTATAGATGTCGAGTAGTAGAAAAGGAAAAGGCAAGGCTGTTCCGTCTAATACTATATTAGAGTCATATATCCCTCCACTCACTTATTCAGGTATGGTGCTGAGTAGTTCTCCACTAGATGCATCACCTACTCCCTCATCTATGCCATCTACACCGGCATTTGCAGATATAGGGAGTACGGATGTTACTTAGAGGATATTTCTTTGACCCCGAGGGAGAAAGTAATATTTTCTAATCCTTTTAATTACAGTAATTTATAATGTTATGTATACTACTAATTTATGTTTTATCATTTTAATATATGATGTAAAAATATCTTTGTGAAACAGGTTCTTTGAGGAGTTGGCATGTGCTCAAGAAATAAGTAATATTATTAAAAGGCACTTACGACATTCTTGGAGATCATGGAAAAGAATTCCAAATGGAGTTAGAACCATGTGGTTTGGGGAGTTTGAGGTAAGAATTATTTGATGTATCAAATTTTTTTCTAAGGTCTATATCAAAATGAAAGAGTTCGCTAAATGTTTTAAATTCTTTTATGTGTCTTAGAAAAAATTTACATGGTATGAACATGAGAGTGCATTGATTCGCAAAATATTTGAGCACCGTGGCTCGGAGATATTGAAAAATAAATTGCACCAAGCATGTCAATCCTAAAAGAAGCCCATTTGGATGGGAGATGAAGTGTGGGATGGATTGCTTCAAGAATGGGTTAATGATGAATTCAAAAAAATAAGCACTTAGAATTAAGCGAATCGGGGATCGAATTGCGGTGGTGTTGGATTTCCACTTCATCAGGGTGGATGTATCTCACACCTATCTCACAAAGATAAATTGGTAATTTTTATAAAGGTATCAATACTTAATTTTAATTATAATTGATTCTAGATAAATGTGTTTGGATGTAGGAGAAAGAACTTGGACACCCACCTAGACTTGTAGAATCATTTATGCATACACATTCTGCATTAATGAAAAAGGTGAACGCATATGGGTCAATGAACATGCCTAGAATACATATGTAAGTAGTATGTTTTACAAAAATTGGGAAATTTTAAATATTATAAATTTTATGTTAGCAAGTTTAAATGTCATATATATGTTACTTGATAAAATAGAAAGTTTTAATTTTATATAAATTAATCATTTTATGTACTTCATGTGTAGAATACGTTCAACAATCGATTAGAGGAGTTCTCTAGTCAAAGTTCAAGTGATGGTGCTGACAGTTCTTTAGTGCCCATATCATCTCAACTTCAGTTGAAAGTTCTAAGTTATTAATTTGTATTTTATATTATTTTTCAATTGGATTATTTGATTGTTATTAATTTGTAGTTATAGTTTCTATGTAGATGTGGAAAGATACAGTAAGTGGATCAAAAAAGGGGTGAATTTACGAACTTGGAAGTGAGGCTTCCTTTGTCTTAGGTCACTCATCTAGAGGACCTCCAAATAATTTGCCCCACGAAAGTGAAAAAATAAAGACATTAAAAGAAGAAATAGCATCGATGAGATTGGAATTGACGATGTGTCGAGAAGAAAATACGATGTTTAAACAAAAATTTGCAAATATAGAGGTGATAATGCGACAGATATTCATGTAGCAAAATATACATAACCCGTCATCAACATTTCAACCTAATATATAACCTTTTTGCCTGCTTACAAATCTTTCCTTTATGACACCGGGCGCTAATTTACCTCGGCCGGAGGTATCTTCTACACCATCCTTATCCAGACCTGCTAATGAACACCTACAAAGAAACATAGAACACCTACAAAGAAACATAGGTGAGGATTTGGATAAGGATGATGATTGATTTTGACTTATGCATTTGGATATATACTGTGTTAAGATAATTTTATTTTGATAGTTTACATTTTAATACTTTTATATTGTCGAATGCTTCAAATCTTTTATTTATTTAATGTTATATCTGGATTTTATGAAAGATTTAATGTTTTATCATTTGATGGTTATAAATATCGTTAAATATGGTGATTTTGGATTTATAAATATATTATGTTTTGATTATAGGTTTTTAAAATTTAAAAAATTCAGCCAAAAGAAAATTAAAATATTTTGCAACGAAAAAATTCTTAAAAAAAATGTGTTTTGCAATGGATTTTTCCATCGCAAAAAAATACAGAAATTGAAAATTTGCAACAGAAAAAATTTCATCGCAAATTATCAATATTTTGTGACGAAAATGGCGACGGAAAATTCCGTTGCAAATTCCATAGCAAAATTGCGATGGATTTTGCCGTTGCAATTTTCTGTCGCCATTTCCGTTGCAAAAAAATCCATCGCAAATCAAAATTTACGACGGATTTTTGGCAGAATCCGTCACAAAATCTATCACAAAACAGTGTTTTTTTAGTAGTGAGTGATATACCTCATAGTATGCCAAACTTGCACCAACATCCCCTTTTTAGTTTCTTTCATAACCTTATGACTTATACTAAGATCAGACCCCTCAGAACTATGCTTTAAAGGCATCTTAGAAAACTCAACACGAGCAGGAATGAATGAAGAAAAATTATATCTAGAATACAAACACCATATACACACAAAAATAGAAAAGCAAGAAGAGTGCAAACATTTAAGAACAACATGAACTCACATTGGCAGTTTAAGTTGGATAGATGGTGCCTAAGAAAGATGAATTCGCCTGGTGGAAGAAGCTGCGAATCTCTTAGGTAATCAGTAAGTGTTGAGTAGGGCAAATGTTTTGAAAAAGAAAGGAAATGGCAATATTTATAAAAGTGGTTATGGAAAGGGGAAAAGATGTATTGGAATTCAGAAGGGCAATTTACCTTCCCAAAGCTATTAAAAATTGCCGGCGCATTAAATGAGGAAAGATGGCTACAAAATGTTTTGATTTAGGTATTTAGCATTGATTAAAATTTGAAAACAGGGCAGGGCACCAAATGGCTCAACTTCAGGGAAAATTAAAAGACCAAATAAGCATGGCCCAAACCTAGGCTACTTTCTGGTGGCTTGGTTTCATCTGAAATTGAATAGGGTGAGCTTCGTGGCAATTGGCAGGACTAATTTATCATTAGTAGTTACTCGGATGACAAATAAAGTTGAACAAGTTGGGTCCCTCTTGCATCTCGGCAATTGGTATCATTGGCTCGAGTTGGATGGCAAACAAATTGAACCCAGTTTGGCCCTCTTGCATCTCGGCAATTAGCAAGCCTAATCTATCATCAGTTTGGGCTCGAATATAGTTTAAAGCACTTTTGAACTTGATTGTGGGTGGAGATGTGACGACAAGGGTATATTGACCCAAGCTTAGGCCACATTAAGGCGATAATTGAAATTAGGCCCAAACCTAGGAAGCAACCTTTGTGTCGAGTTGTTAACACCAAGTTGCTATAGACAACTGAAATTATATTGACTAATTATTTTTTGTTTAAAGTCGAAATTTAATGAAATTATTCAACACTTGTAGAAATTATAAAAAATTTATTGATATCTTAACATATTTAAATTAATTATAAATTATTTAAAACTATTAAAATTACATTAGCTCGTGAAATAATAAATTTAATTTTTATAAAAATATTTTTGTTAGTTATTTAGAGTTCAAATTTAAATAAATATTTAGTTAATTCATACTAAGCAATTTTAAAGTACAGTAAGTTTTATAGTTAATATGCAATGCTAAAATTACACCCTCATAATACGAAAAATATTAAAAATAGATCCAAAATCATTCTTGTCTATATAAATTTGCTAAATAGTGTTTTTTTGAATTTTCACGCAGTTTTGTTGCGCCTGTCAGTAAAATGTAAGACGGATACAAAGGCGAGGGGCCGGTTATTTGAAAATTCAAATACTTTTGAATCTTTGCGTAAATAGTCCAAATCTGGGGAGATTGGGGTAATTAACTTCAATAATTATAAATAAAACATAAACACCAAATCAAGAATATACACATGTGATCACTCTTGAAGCTCGAATTTCTTATTGCATTCAAAAAGAAAGCACAAAGCAAATAAGAACTGAAACACACAAAGCTGAGAGGATCGAGGAGCTCCACATATATAAAGGGCCCTAAAAATGGAAGGCCACAAGATCGACCTCAACGGAAGAATCACCACTAGTAGTGTTGTAGAATACAGTCTGATACGAAACAACTCCAGTTGCCAGTCGGAAAAAGCCCGTTCCACCAACGATAGGCATTTCGCGGTACTGGTGCAGTATTGGGTTACTGCCGAGGACCGCGAGAGTGCTGCCATTGTGCGCGCCATCGGTGAAAACAAAGGCGAAGGACTCATGTAGGACGACGTCTTCCAGGGAGGCAGAGGCTGATAATCCCTGTGCATAGCCGATGTGCGTGGAGGAAAGCTCAGGGCCAAGTGTCAATGGGTCATCCTTTATTACAACCAAACCGAAAGATGTCGGCGTAGTCATGTTCGCCTGAGCAACGACAACGCCAGTTTTGGGGCCTATACGGTGGAAGTAGAAGTGGAGCTTCGTTGTCTTTTCTTTTTTCTGGCTCAGGTTTTCGATCCATTTTTCGTCGCCTTCAGGGGTCTGAGATGAGGCAGTAGATATGGGCATGTTGGCTACAATAGCCCAGCAAATTATAACCACCGCAGCTACTAATGACTTATCCATCCGATCTGTGTTTAATTAGATTGATGATAGTAGGGCAGTGCTGCGTGCACAATGCCGCCTACTGTCTGATCAATATATATGTACTAGTGATCGTCTTGCAGTCATATATGCGCTTTTTAATTAATTATATAAAATCGGATATTTTTTAATAATTTTAATGTATTCCCATTCAAAATATAATAATAATAATAATTTAAATGCTTTCCAATACAAAAAAACTAGAGCTAAAAATATATAATTTTAACTATAAAATTAATATAATCAAAACCAAAATAAATGCTCTCGTAACTAATACTCAGTGCGAACAATCCATAACCGACTATTATTCATTTCTTTATATATGTTAATTTTCCTATGCATTGCTAATATGTTATTGTATTTTGAATGTGTAAAACTACTAATTCATAATTGATAGTTTTTTTTACTTGTAATTAAAAAATTACATCTGCTAGAAAATTTGTAGCCTGTAATTAATTTCACAGTAAATATTTATTTTTTTGACAGTGTTTTTAATTGAATTTATTATTATATATGATAAATCAAGAATCTCAAAATAATTCATATATAAACTACTTTCCATCTCCACTTTTCATCAACCGCCCTTCTTGTATGGATAAAAACCGAGTGACCGACCCACCAATATGTGTTGGGATAATAATATATTAAACAATATTATATCGAAATAATTTTTTTCGCGTTTGACGGTATATTTGGTCATCGCATCAGTATGGCATAACAAATTTGGGGTGAAAAAAAAAAATTAAAGACAGGATAAATAATACAATTTGGTGAATAATGGAGATTAAGACAAACATAATACCTATAGAGCTAGGAGATGAGAGAGGGAAAAAAATGATAAAACCTTCCAGGATATTTTTTATGTGAAATAGGATTGATTTGATAAATATAATAATTAAAAACATATCAAGTTGTTATTTTAGCATTTTCATAGTTTATTAATTGTACAAATACAGATAGTAATAAAATTGTGGCACCCCACTCAAGGTAGTTCCTGAGTTGAGATGTCTCCAATTTAGACTTAAATCATAGTGCACATTAGATCCCATAGGCCTATAAAATATCAACGAAACTCATAGGTAACACCATACTTCAACCTTAAAACATCACGACCAGAGTACCAGACACATGCTAAATATTCCAACCTCGTTCAACAGTACTCAATTCTAAACTGCGATTAATTACAGTACCAAAATTTCAACTCATGAAACATAATATATACATATGTCAGATCTTAAATTCATACTTAACTTATCACAACATCTTTAAACCAAAGCATAACGACCAGGTGAAATTGTAAACACATACAATCACCTAATCTATTACAAAACAGATTCTCTAACCCATTCCAAAAGTCATGCTTTTCCTTTCCTCTTGTTTGGGAAATCAAGAATAATGAAGAGGGGTGAATCATAAGGACTTAATGAGGGATAGTACAGAACAACACATGGATCTTTCGAAGAAATAGTTATTCAACAAAATATTAATTGGCATGATAATGCAAGAAGACACGAATATGACAAACATAGACGTTATCAGATTCCAGACTACAAGTAGGTACTAGATCGGGAGTGGTTACCATCTGCTTGAATGGCCTAAGTTAACCCAACTGATTCAATTCGGGAGGAATTGCCGTCGGCTCATTCAGCCAGGATATCAGCCCAATTTAGACCAGGAAAACCACACCATCTTTATTGCTCCTTGATCATAGTACAATTAGGAGCAACAAATCCAAGCATAATATGCAATTCAAATAATCTTAACATAACATGTATATCAATTTTCCTTATTCTATCCAAATAGAGTAGAAATCCAAGCATGACAGCTCAAAACATGGCAAATGCCCAAGCGTATTGCTTGGTACATTGCTAACGCTCAGGGAGGACCACCCCTAGTGCATTGCTGACACCGAAGTAGATTGCTTAGCATGTCCCATATATCTAAGCATTTCGCTAGAATTGACACTCGGCCCACCAAATCGTTGTACATATCATGTATCAATAAATAGATTCTTAACAAAGCTACACAATGTTGAACTAGATAAATTAAGTGCGTCAACAAGGTAACAAAAAACAACATAGAGTGATCCAAATAAGTTGACATGGCCAAGTATGCAATAAGCAGAACAAATTCAAACAAAACAATATCCAATATAACAATGAAAGTTCTTGGTGCCAAAACAGAAGTACTTAATTTTCATCAGAAGCAAAATCAAGGAAGCGAACCCTCACAGGGGTATACAAATCGATTAACATATAACAATTAAGAGTTCACAATTCACAAAATTCAATAATCAAGAACCAATCATTTCCCATGACAAAGACAAGCTTAATCCTCACAGGGGTATGTAAAATAAATACTAGATCGACATGTCTACACAAAGGTACAATAAACAATGAATAATAAGTCAAAGAATTCTAGCAAACCAAGAACAAATGATTACGGAATTTAATGTTTACGGAACATACGTTTCCTAGAATAACAAGGTAAACAAACCCTCACCTCAAATTCCATAGTGGAGTTATCCAAACCCTATAGTCCGGGAGACCCTGGATCTTTGTCACCTATTCTAAAGAGACGTATTCAATATCAAACTGCTTGTATCATTTTTTAAATAATAACTAAACCGTTTACATTTTTAATATCAAGTGTTCCTGATTACGAGGCACATCCATATAGCCTAGGTTCTTGCCTTGTTTTGGATATGGTAACTTAGGTTAGAATATTCTATTAATATTTAATCCTTGCAACGTTACACAAAGTCGATAATAATAGTCCAACTATCATTAATATTTCAATTTTGTCACTTAAGTCTCAATCATGTAAAATTAGGATTTTAATCATCTAATTAACTTAATTAATCAGGATTATTATATAATATTGCAAATCTAAGTCCACTAGGCTTATATAAAAATATCTATGCATGTCTCAGTTCCTAATCCCATTCCATATTTTTCCATATCATTGCACATCATAATATAAAATCATATATAATTACACAAATTAAATTAGCATTAATTATGTTCTAATTATCAATATGGGCCCACTAGTATTACATACAACTTATATATCCAAGCATTTCAGCTTGACATCACAAATCTTGTCCTAATAGTCCATCATTACAATTTGGCCCAATCAGCTCAACTTACATCAATAAACCATTTACTTAATGATAATTATCTCCTAATTAACAATTTGAGTTCACACATCGTACATAGACAAATCTTTATGTTCAATCATACACCTTACAATTACATTTTTTGGTTCAGTAACAAATATTTCACATGGGATTTAACTTAATAATTTAGCCAATTTAAATTTAAGAATTAATTTAATTGATCAATCGGACTTTCACCCAATTGACTGAATCTAAGACCAAATTGTCACGCGATAATAGCATGCATGCACTCAAATCATCAATTGTCGGATCGCTGCCAATGGAACTAAATTCCACTGCTCTATCTAACCCCCAAATCAATTTCAACTTTCACCATTGAATTGCTGCTCAATTGGCCAAAAAATGAAGCTGACCACCTCATCACCATGGCTACTTATTTGTCCAAATTCTCCACCGTCGATGACCAATTTTTTGAAACTGAAGACTCTACACCATTCCTTGTGCTGAGAGTTGCATAGCCCACTACAAATCTTGAGCTACCGCCATCGGTAATGCCATGCCAGTCACTCACTACCACTGCTAGCCTTTGGTTTCAATTTCCCAATAGCTCACTAGTGATCTCAAGCTATATGTGGTGTCTTTTTGTTCCTAAGGAAGTAAGGAGTGTTTTGATAGGATTAGTTTGTTGGTTCCTATTGTTGCTAGATAAGGTAGGAGGGGCTGCGCGGGTGAGAATGAGGGAAAAATGTGGGGGCTTTGGGTATTTAAAGGAAAGTTCTAGAAATCTAAAATTGGCCCCGAAAATTTGTTCTCAGCTTTCAATTGAGCCCTCCAAGTGATAAGTGCATGAAATTGACCATGTTGACCTAAAATATTTCCATGTAGACCCCCAAAAATTATAAAATCATTGCAATTGAGTCCTGTTTATTTATATTTGGCCCCCAAAAAGTTTTGTCAAATTAATATTTTGTTTTCTAAAAGTCTTATTTCCTAGAATACCAAATTTAGGGGTGTTGTAAAAATAGTTTTATCAAACAAAATATATACGTTCCCTCTATTTGAATGTTCTGTTTGGAAGGAAAAGTTGTAAAAATAAACGCTGGGAGTATCTTTAATCTTTTGGACTTAAAGGTGGCATTTTATATTAGTACTTGTAATATATTAGTACATGTAATATCTCAATATTACTCAAGTACCATAGAATGTATTTTGTTAAAGATGTTTTTTATTTTGAAAATACTATTATTTACAAGCTAGCATTAAAAAAAAGAAAGAAAAAGGAAAAGAGGGCTTGCGACAAAAAGAATACTTAATAAAATAAGAGTCTTCAATTTAATACATTCATCATTGCTATGATATTATTGTTATAATTAATGCATGAGCTAGGGAATACATAATGAAATAAGCTAGTGCAAAATGCAACTCGCAAGAATGAATCCGAAGTACAAACCAGCATGACATAGCAAGGCGCGCCCTCAGTCCGATTAAATTCATAGTTTTAACAAGAAAATCTACCGATAATATAATCATAAAATAAGATTGATGTGGGTTAGCACAAAAATGGACCAAAATTTTCTTCTGCATACTGAAAATTACTAAATACTCCATAGGATCCTTGCCTTTTTATGCAAGGATCAAAGTTTGACTGAATTTGATGCCACATTTGACTCGAAATTTCAACCTTAGAATGAGGACATGTGGCTTAATTGAAATACATATGCCACCTAAGGCAAATATTATAGAGATACCTTAGCAAATAACTATAAATATCCAACTATTAATCATAAATATTGAGAAAAAACACATTCAGCCTTGGTATGACTTGAGTGTAGGACTTGCATTTATATTTCTACTTAACTACTCATCTATTATTCATTATTTTAATATATTTACTCATCTTAGCTCTTCCATATAACACCCACGATCATTTCATCTAGTGGTTGATCATACAGGTTTGATTCATGGATGCCCAATTGCTAAAAGATCTATCAAGCAGAGGATTTTAAAATATATTGATGGTATTTTATTGACATCAAAAGAATTATATATATATATATGTATACAACTATACATGTATGCATTTCCTCCCCTTATGAGTGTGCACGTTACAAACCTACCTAATGATCAAATGTCATCGTTATAAACAATTTCTGAAAAAGAAAATTTTTTGCTTCAAACGTAGTTTAGATATTTTTATTTTAATTTTTTATTTCATGTTATAGATATTTGTTGATTTATAACTTTTTTAAAACATACATTTAATAAAAATAATATATATATATATATATATATATATATATACACGCGCTTAACTTGTATATGGAATACGGAATATTAATGAAATAGACGAGTCATGAGTATGTATAATCATATTCCCTCGAGATATTAGGTAATGCAACAACATCACACTCAATGGCATTGCCATCATCGTAAATATAAAATTATAGTGATGCCACTTCATTAACTAATGAATGTTTTAACCTTATGGAATAAATACAAAAGAAGAAAGTTATGAAATCATTTCTGAATCCTAATTATTTGTTTCCCACAATATATAATGCCATCTTAATGATCATCATAACAGAGGAGAGATCAAAACCAGTAGTTATTGCTATCTAATCATCAATACGAACAAGACAAACACAAATTAGTATTATTGTTAGCAGAATAGCATGATGTGCTTTCTTTTGTAGTGTATAACATGTGGCTGTTCATATAATATATGGGTTATTAATCTTTCTCATTTTGTCGTTGTTTGATAGTTTACCATAATTTGTTTGGATTAATATAATATTTCAAATGATTGAAGGAAAAGTATAAGCTTCGAGTTTGCTCACACTACTGGGGAAAAAAAAAGGGATAAATTGGTGACAACATAAAAATTGTTGCTAATCATATATATTAGGTGATAAAAGATTTTATTTGTCACCTTAATGATTTTTATGTACTAAATAATGATAAGAACAACATTTAAATTATCATAATTGACAATCAATGACACATCTAACTTGACATCCTAGTGATATTGAAAATCTTGTCATAAATTATAGTGATAATTTTTATTATCACTAGGTTGTTACCGTAGAGATATTACTAATTGAGAGTGATGATAATTTCAAACATTAGTTTTTATCGCTGTTGAGGCATATTGTGATAAAATAAAAATTATTGTCACTTAACAATATCATTAATGGCAAAATAAAAGTTATTGTCGCTTCATACATATCATTAATGACAATTTTTATATTGTCATTTATTATTTCTCATTTATATTATTTTTTTTTAGTGCCAAAAATTTATTTTAAAAAACAATGGTTTAAAATTAATATTAGCATTGTTATAAATTTGAGAGTGATTAGGTCTGAGAGAAGGAGAATTAGACCTTTTTAAAATTAATGCAATAGACATAATCGTTCGAAAAATTTTGTTTTTATAAATAAAGTAGTGACACTTATGCAAAGAGTTAACAACTGGAGTTTGTGAATCCAGTTAATATTATAAATAGTAAAGCATAATTAAAAAATGCAGTAATTAACATATAGTGGTTTAAAAAGTCTATATGCGCTATTTAAGTTTTCATTTAGTATTTGAAAAGTTATCAAATTAATATAAGCTAATGTTTGCACAACATGAGAGCAAGAGATTTAAGAGTAAAAAGGATAAGAAACAGATTATCACTCAGAATGGTGATAAATCGGCTCCAACAAAAGAGAGAAAAAACCAACTCCAAGAAGGGAAATAACTAAATCCAAGGTAGGATATAACAAATTCCTGAAGTACTCCGAGACCAATTGATTAGTCAAGCACATGGAAACTCCTAGTAAAACTTACATAACTTCTGTACACTATTGCCCGGGCTGTTGTTACTCGTACGCCAAGTTCTAAATTCTCATTCCAAATTATAACTGAACCAATATAGGTACTTCCAACAACATTACTCCACTGATTCTCCGTACCTCGTGGTTCCTCGAGACACACATAATAGAACGCAAGGAATTATAACAAATCAAGCACAATGTAAGATAGACTGTATATTCAAAGGTATGTGAAAGTACTTACAACTCTACCACTCCACTCATGTTACTCAACTTGTTCTTTTTAGATTGTATCAATCTTTTTATAATGAATTAAGCAACGGTAGAACAACAGAAACAAAGAGGCAGCAGCAGCAGCAGCAATGTGATAAGTGGATGTTGGCATGAAATTAAGGAATATAATCAACGTTTGAGATTCCATATCTAAATCACATTAGATACATTCAGACATAAATATAAAATTTAGAACAAATGTGATGCACTATATGTTATATGAAGTATATGCGAATCATTAATCAATCTAAATGATCTTTCATAAATAAGGAAAGACAGATTTCAATTATTTATTGGGCTACCAATCGATTTCAAGGGAGATGATCCATGAGAAATATTATGCCATAATCAAAATATTATTATGCGAAAATCATCAAAGAGCTAGTATATTTAAATGAAAAGATATATATTTATGAGAATATAATTTCTATTTAGAAAATAAATTTTTATTTTGAAATTAACTTTTGGAAAAGAAAATGGAAGTTACAAATTTTTGTAGACAAAGTATTGTTCTTCGAAGCACATATACTTGGATCATGCATAATGAACTTGTTTTAGGTGGACCCCAAAAGCAGGCAAGTTCCCTTAAAATACCATAGAGAATCAGCGTGCAGATAAACTTTTAAGTAGATAAATATTTATATATATATGTATATATAAGAGCAACATAAATTTGAACAAGCTAAACTAAATTTTGTGTTATAACTTGGAACGGTCTACAATAACAACAATGAAATAATAGTAAAGAAATTTAATATAATTGACAATAAGTTTAATGTGGTTCGGCGATGTGTCCAATCCATCCAATAAATTTTTTTTTTATTGAACTCAAATCAAATGCAAGTACAAAATTTGAATTCCTCAAATCTCACATGAATACCTAACACCCTTGTTGTAGATACCTTCTCGAGAAAAAATCTCAAAAATAATTTAAAACCCTTGTGTACGTGTTTATCTTAAAAAATCCCAGAAGCAAACATGTATTTGTACTAGTGAAGTAGAGTCATGGTCTATGTCAACTTGCACTGTATGCCCGAGCGCACATGACTTGTGCCTCGGCACGCAACCTGCCACTACTTGGCAAATTTGGGCAATAAGTTCTGCGCAAGGGTGCACAAAAGTTGCACCCTAGCACAAATTTTGTCTTCATCACGTGCCCTGGTGCATGGCACTCCATGCCAAGGTGCATGGTCATAGTTTCTTCTATGCTAGGGTGTGGCTAGCCTATGCCCTAGTGCATGATGTGTAATTTCTTCTCTATTCCGCTTCATTCCAATAGCACATGAGCCTAGGTACGCACAGTTGTGCGCTTGAGCGTGTGTTGCACCTGTTCTGAATTGCCTCATGTGCCCATTTTGGCCCCTTAATTTGTTGCGCTCCATTCTTTTTTTAGTCCTCGTTAATTTGGCCCAAATTTCAAGGTAAAATCAATAATTCTCCTTTTAACTTGAAATTCACCATCCTTTTTCTTTGACCCTACCCCTGAAAGGGCCTGTCATTTGAGTCTACAAATATTAACCAAATCCAAACATTGCTCAAATTTTACTCTTGGAATAGTCTTAGTCAACATATTTGCTAGATTACCCTTGGTCCCAACCTTGTCAAGTAAAATAACATATTGAGACACCATATCCTGGACAAAGTGATACCTCACATTAATGTGCTTTGTTCTCTTATGAAAGTCTTGATTCTTTGACACATGTGTAGCACTCTGACTATCACAAAATAGTGAAGTAACCTTAGATTCTATATCCATATCTTCAATAAACCCTTTTAGCCAAATGCCTTCTTTCACGCCTTCAGCCAAAACCAGGTACTCAATTTTTGTTATAGATAATGCAACTGATGACTGCAAAGTTGCCTTCCAATTAACTGTGCAACTTGAAACACAAAATACATATCTCGTCATAGACCTTATGTTGTCTAAATCTCCTGTGTAATCCGCATCCACATAGCTAATAATCCTATCAGTAGAATTCAATTAACTATACCTCAAACATTTATCTACAGAGCCTCTCAGATACCTTATGATCCATTTCACAGCCTGCCAATGAGTCTTTCCTAGCTTGTGCATGTATTTGTTCACAATACTGATTGCATGTGAAATGCTAGCCTAGTGCACACCATGGTGTACATCAAGCTACCCACTGCATTAGCATATAACATATTGGACATGTGCTCCATCGTTTCCTTAATACTCAATGAATCATTTGATGAGAGCCTGAAATGAGCTGCAAGTGGCGTACTTACTGGATTGGACTTATCTATTCTAAAATGCTTCAGTATTTTCTCAATGTAACATTGTTAGGACAAGTACAACAATCCAATGTGTCTGTCTCATATGATCTCCATGCCTAATATCTTCTTTCCACTGCCCAAATCCTTCATCTCAAATTTTTCACTTAACTAAGCTTTTAAAATATTAACATTATATATGTTTTTAGAGGCTATCAACATAAAACAACAAATATACTAGGAGCCTATCACTATATTTTTTATGGTATATATAACAATTAAAATTACTTTTAATGCATCATATCTTGGTAATAAATGCATCAAAATTTTTATATCACTGCCTGGGAGACTGCTTCGAGCCATATAAAGACTTCTTCGAGAGATATGATTGATTTTTTTTTTCAAAAATAACGAATCCTTCTGGTTGGCTCATGTAGATTTGGTTCTTCAACTTACCATGCGAAAACTCTATTTTCACATCTATTTGCTCAAGCTCCATATCAAATAGAGCAACCATGGCAAGTAAAACATGAATATAGGTGTGTTTTACAACTAAAGAAAACACCTAATGAAAGTTAACTCAGTCTCTTTAAGTAAAACCCTTAGCAACCAAATATGCCTTGTGTTTAGCATCCTCAACCCTAGGAATCTATTCATTCTTCTTGTAGATCCATTTGCAACCTACAATCATTTGTCCTTTGGGTACATCAACCATTTCTATGTGTTATGCTTGTGTAGAGATTCCATCTCTTTACTTATAGCTATAACCCATTTATCAGAATCTAGCCTAAACATTGCCTCTTTGTATGAAACTAGATCATCTCCTACAAGTCCTTAGTTGAACTCAATGCATAAGCTACTAGATCTAACAATGTAAACCACTACGGTAGTTTGATCTGCCTCATCTCCCTATTGTGAGCCAAATGCTAGTTTTATGTTGAATTATTTTCTCGCTGTTGGTTAGGTAATAATTCGTTCTCACCAACTTTATATACCATCTTCTGTTTCTCCTTTGAAACTTGTGGAGTGTTAAGTTCAAACTCCACATTCTTCTTAACGCCTTGTTAACTGCTTTAGGGCTGTTCTACCTTCTTCATCATTGCAAACTTATCAAAAGTCACGTCCCTACTGATAATAATCCTAGAGCCTTTGTCATTATTATACCACAAATGATAACCTTTTACTCCATCTGCATAACCTAGAAATATGCACTTCCTAGCTCTTAGCTCAAGTGTTTCATCATAAACATAAGCATAAGCTTGGCACCCAAACATTCTCAAATTTAAGTAATCAGTAAAAGACCGGGATAAAACTTCTATTGGTGTCTTGCAGTCTAAAATAGTTGATGGTGACCTATTCACCAAGTAACAAATAGTATTGATTACTTTTGCCTAAAAATTCTTGAACAATCTAATGTTAATGAGCAAACATCTAGTTCTCTCTAAGATAGTTCTGTTCATTCATTTTGCAACTTTATTCTATTGTGGTGTTGTGTGATGCCTCATAATTCCTTCCTTATCGCATAATTCCTGAAATTCCTTGTTGCAGAACTCCAATTTGTTGTCAATCCTCAAGCGTTTGATTTTCTTTCTTGCCTGCTTCTTGATTTAAGTTTTTCATTGCTTGAATTGACAAACACCTCATTCTTATACTTCAGCATGTATGCCCATACTCTTTGTCAGAAGCTATCTATAAATGTTAGGATATACCTAGCACCTCCCTTTGAAGGAATCTAAGAAGGCCCCCTAAGATCTAAGTGAATATAATCCAAGGTGCCCTTGGTCTTGTGAACTATAGTGCCAAATTTCACCCTGTGTTGCTTGCCGATCACACACTGCTCACAAAAATCTAGCTCTCCAATCTTCTCTCCACCAAGCAAGCCATGTTTGCTCAGTTCTGACATCCCCGTTTTATTCATATGCCTAAGCTATATATCCCACATTCTCATAGTATCATTAACTGATGAAAAAATTGCTGCACTATCAGAAACTGCGCTGCCCTATAAGATGTAAAGGCTATTCCTTTTTTCTCCTTTCATGATAAGCAGTGCACCTTTGGAAACCTGTAGAATTCCATCTCAAGCTCTATACTCATAATTGTTCTTGTCCAAAGCACTTAGCAAAAACATATTTTTCTTCAAATTTGGAACATGACACACATCTGTTAGGGTCTTTACTATGCCATGTGCATTCTGATACTTATCGAGCTAATTCCTACAACCTTGCGTGAAGTATTATTTTCCATAAGCACTTTACGACCATTATATTTTTGATAAGTGGTAAACCAATCGTCATGTAGGCATATGAGGTACGAGCAGCCACTATCTAAAATCTAATTAGAGCTTAGTAAGCTTTCGATAATATTGGGAACAAGCCTATTATCAGACTCATCCTCAACAATTCTTGCGGCATCATCCTGTTTCTGATTAGAAGTTGCACCTGTATCTTTTGCCTTTCCTTATTCCAGATAATTTTGTTTTTGGTGCCCCTTTCCACCTACCTAAAATACTTGTCACGATTTTGAGGGTCAGTTTGGGACTTCAATCGGCCTTTACTCTTTTCTCTTTCTCTCAGTCTCCTCTTTGCCACTAATCCTTTCATACTTTCACCATTGTTATTACCCAGGACATGTTTTCTCAACTCGTTGGAATTTAATGAAACTTTCACATCCTCCATTGAAATCGTATCTCGTCCATATAGCAAAGTAGTGACCTAGTGCTCAAAAGATTTGGGTAGTGAACATAGGAGAATCAACACTTGATCTTCATCTTTAATTTTAATATCTATACTAGCTAGATCCAAAATTGCTTTATCGAAATAATCAATATGCTGAGTAATAGATGTACCTTCCTTCATCCTCAACATGTATAATTGTTATTTCAGATATAATTGATTTGTCAGAGACTTTGTCACATATAGATTCTCCAACTTTGACCATACATCCACTAGCTTACTTTTCGTGATGACCTCCCTCAGTACGTTATTTGCCAATGATAACATTAGAGTATCATAAGCCTTCATCATAAACTCATCATTCTCCTCATTTGTTAGCATTTCCCGTAAAGAATTTCTGCCTTTTAATGCTTTATGTAAACTTTGTTGACATAGGAAGGCGTAGACATTTATCTTCCACAACCTGAAATCATTTTTGCCATCAAATTTCTCTACCTCATACTTCATAGTTGACATCTTATTAATCCCAACTCTCGATACCAATTTATCATAACTTGGAACAATCTAGATTCAAACCTATAAAATAATATTAAAATATTTTAATGCAATTGACAGCAAGTTTGACATGATTTGATGATAGGTTTAATCGACCTGACAAAGAAAAGAATTTTATTAAACTCAAATCAAACACAAGTACAAAATTTGAATCCCTCAAATCTCACATGAACACCTAACACTCTTGTTCTGTAAACTTTCTTGAGAAAATATCTTAAAAGCAGTCCAAAACCATTATATATGTGTCTATCTTAAAAAATTCCAAAAGAAAACATGTATTTCTATCCGTGAAGTACAGTCTTAGTCTATGTCAACTTGCGCTGCGTGCTGGGGCACACATGACTTGCACCCCAACATGCAAACTGATACTGCTTGGCAAATCAGGGTAGTAAGTTCCGCATGAAGGAGCACAAAAGTTGTGCCTTGGTGCAAATTTTCCCTTCATCACATGCCCTATCACGTGGCACTCCATGCCAGGATGTGCAGTCATAGTTTCTTCCCTACCAGGGGGCAACCAGCCTGCACCCTAGTGCGCGATGCATGATTTCTCCCTTGTTCCACCTCGTTCCAATAGCATGTGCGTCTTGGCGCGCATCACACCTGATCCCAGCTGTCTCGTGCACTCATTTTGACTCCTTGCTCTCTTTCACTCTATTCTTCTTTTGATCCTTGTTAATTTGGTCCAAATTCCAAAGCAAAATCAACATTTTGAATTCTTTATAAATTTACAAGTAAAACCACGGAATCCATAAATTTACTGCTCGGACCATCTTTGCACATAATTAACTCCAAAAAAACAGGATGATTTTCCGAGCATTGAAGAATTAATCGCGAAATTGATCATGAATTGGTTGATCATCCAATTACATTCAAAGTGTACGAAACTGACACCAACCGCACTCGTCGATTTTCCTATTTAATGGTCTGTCCAAACTGATACTTGTCCATTGGAAAATTGATGAAACATGTTCCATAAAATAGTTTTTCTTCTACAAGCTACAAGGAAAAGTATATCACATCAAATATTTATTGATAAGTTGAAAAAAAATAAAAATATGTCTAAGAATAAACTGATCTATGAAGAGCAACTTATGATTGAATTTGTTTTATCATTAGCTAGATCATGTGATGATCCCCCTAGATAAGTACTACTCACTGCGCCCCCCCCCCCCACCCCCACCCCCAACTTTTTCATGATTGAAGGTTAATTGCTTTAACACTAAAAGAAATTGGATCATAAATTCCAATCAAACTACAACTAACGCTAAAATTTGTAATTTTAGCTACAAAATTAACATAGTCGGATTTGAAGTAAATACTTTAGTAGTTAATCCTCCATACAATCAATTCAAAGGTAATGATTGTTTGTTTTTATATAATAATTTTCCTACAAATGATACATAGCTAATATATTATACTTGCAATAAACATGACTTTGAATTGATAGCATATAATTTTTGTTGCTTGTTAGTTTTTAAAAAATTATATTTACTAAGGAAAGTTTAATAGCTATAACATTTTCTAGCCGTAATTACCAATTAAAATTAATTCTATAACAAATTTTCCATAATGAATGCCTAGTCTTTTGGCAATTTAAGTTGCAAAAAATAAAGGGTATTTGAGTCATGTATGTTGCAAAAGAATACAATATTAATGACAAAACAACAAGTGACAATATAAAAATTGCCACTAATGACATGCATTAAATGACAATAGCTTTTACTATGTCACCATTGATATTTTATAAGTGAAAATAATTTTAATTTTGTCACAGTGTAACTCAATAGCAACAAAGACTAATATTTTTTGTTGTTACCATTGACAATTAGTGACATTTTTATGGTGGCAACTTAGTGGTAATAAAATTGTCATTATAGTTTGTGATAAAATTTTCATTATTACTAAATTGTAATCATAGGTATTTCATTAATTGTCAATTGTAACAATTTTAACACTACTTCTATCACTATTTAGTTTGTAAATCATTAAGATGACAAATTAAAATTTATTGTCACCTAATATATATATATATATAAAATAAATTAGTGATAATTTTTGTACCATCATTTGTTATTTTGCTATTAATATATCTTGTAGTGGTGTTTCATATAAAAAATAATAATAAAACAAAAAAAGAACTGCATTGAAATAGTTGTTAGGGGTTACTGATTTCTATATAGTATTGTCAGATCGAAATTTTTTATTCATTAGCAATCATTTAAGTTTAGCCGAAGAAATAAAATAGCCACTAAAATTCATCAAGGAAATATTCCCAAATCCTAAATATTATTGGTTTGCCGACAAGATCCATCTTGACGACAATTTATTAAAACCATGGTTATATAATAATTAATTTTGATGGTTGTTTGACCTTCCATACGAGATACAGACACAAAATAAGGCAAATGCGTCGTTGTTAGCAAAATGGCATGATGTGCTTCTTTTGTATTATTATATAACCTGTAGTGTCTTCTTTATTTTTCATGCCGGGCAGTCTTTCCATTATTTACTACTTCCAACGTCCCAAAATAAGAAATTAATGCATTTAATTCCATATAAAATTTGGGATAAAAGTTGAAAAATCAATAAAAAAACATAGTGATAAAATAGTTGACGACAATGCAGAAGTTGTCGCTATTTATATATATTAGATGACAAAATATTTTGTTTTGTTATCTTAATGAATCTTACAGATTAAATAGTGTTAAGAATAGTGTTGTCATAATTGATAATTATTGATACACCTATAATGACAATCTAATGACAATAAAAATGTGTCACAAATTATAGTGACAATTTTTATTATTACTAAGTTCTTACCATGGGGTGTTACTAATTGTTAATGGTGATAACTTAAAACATTAGTTTTTGTCACTATTGAACTATGTGCAAAATAAAAATTATTATCATTTAAAAAATATCATTAGTGACAAGATATATGAAAGCTATGCCATTGTCACTTATTATATGTAATTTGTGATAATTTTTGTTTTATCAATTATTCTTTTGTCACTAGTATTAAATTTTTTTTGTATTTGATTATGAATAAATTTTCTATAATGTTATATTATTATTCTTAAAAATAGTAGATGAAAGATGACAAAATAATAAGTCACAACACAAAAATTGTAATTAATAACATGCATTAATGATAATAGATTTTATGTTGTGACTAAGAATACATTTTTAAGTGACGATAATTCTATTTTGTCATCATATAGCTCAATAGGGAGAAATTTTTTTTAAATTGTCAGCATTGACAATTATTGGCACGTCTATTATAACAATCTAGTGACAATAAAAATTGTCACTGTAATTTGTGATAAGATTTTTATTGTCACTATAGGGATATCACTAATTGTTAATGATGACAACCTAAACACCATTCTTGTCATCATATAATTTCATTTGCCAAAATCATTAAGGTGACAAAATAAAAAATTTTAGTCACAATTTTCGTATTGCCACTTAAAATTTTATTACAAATTTACTTTTTGTTTTTTGGTAGGGTTAGTTTTTCAAAAAATAAAAATATCTATCATGAATAATAGAATCTTTTTTCAAACATGAAAATAATAAAATACATACTAGAATAATAAATTTGAGAATTAAACAGGGAATACTATTCTTCAAATTAATATACCTCGTGTTTACAAATTAATGTTCTTTAATTAATTCCTTTGGGAAATTTATATTTTTAGTCTCGTAATACAATTGTGTTTGTATTATTAGTTTTAAAAATTGATACTTGACCACTTTTAATCTAAATTTTATAACTTTTTTTAAATCCTCTGTCTAATTTTTCATTAAATCTTTGGGAAAAACTATTATATATTTATAAAAGACCCCTCAAGTTTGATTTAGTTATGAAAATATCCACTAATATTTTAATTTGAGTTAATTACATAGAACTACTAAGGTTCGACTCAATTATAAATAAATCTAAAAAAATTACGAAGAGCACCTAATGTTTTGCTTAATTGAAAAAATTTTAAAAATTGTTAACTTCATTTAATAAATTTATTGATGTCATTAGAAAATTTTTGTTAAATTTAAAATATCCTTAAATAATTTTTTTTTATATTTTTTTGGGATAGAAATACCCTTAAACCTATTTGTGATTTGTCTATACCATTGAGTTGTAATTCTAACATTGTTTAAATTAATCATAATAAATTTTTTTAAATATTAAATAATCTTTAATCGAAGTTAAATTGAAAAATTAAAATCATAAACTACCTTAAGTAATTTAAGCAAATTCAATTAAATTTATTTATTAATTAAAAAATAAAGTAAGTAAATAATGGAAAAAATCAAAATCAAAATTAAATTCATCTTCTAAATAATATATATTCTATAATTTTAAATTAATTACTTCATACTATTAAAACGATAAATATTCGTACTTGATGAGGTTGAAAGTCATTTAAGTGAAAAGGGTAGTTAGTGTTTGGGTAAATTTGACTTGGGAGGTCGAGCTGTCCAAATGATGCTCTTTTCGAGGTCTGACATCTGCAACAGCAACACATGTTAAACTAACCAAGGTGCCCCCAACTAAGATACTCCGATGCTTAAGTCAGTTCTGGTCAAAATATAATAATTGAATAGAATATTGAGAGTTTATAGTGTATTTAGTATTACCTGGAGTGTGGTTTGTTATCAAGTACTTATAGTCTTCTTTTGGTGTGTGATTTATCAAAGGTACCCCTATCAAGTGTAGTGGGCTTTAACCCTTGTCAAGGGGTTAATGGTCATTCCAGATCTCGATACTATTCAAAGTGGCACAATCTCCTATTTTTCAAGGTAATCGGTACCTCTGGTAGGTACCTCCCTGTTAAAGGTGCTAGCAGCGACTGTGCTGGCTGTCACGTGCCATTAATGAGGAGGCATATTGCCTGTCAAAATAACAAATGCAGTGTGAATCTAACTCAGTGCCAGAGTAAGTTATTTGGTCGATACCAATCGAATGAATGGGGGTGGTTGATTAGAAAGGTGGTTGAATAGGCTAAAAAGGATGATGCTTCCCATCGAGCGTGGTTGGTAACAACATACTCGACCAGATAATTATTGTTAAATAGTTTAACTTAGAATTGATATTGGGCCTATTGGACTAAATGGGCCTGTTGGGCTATCCCATATCTTGAGTTCTCTCTACTCGAGGTCTTGATCGAGCTTGTCGACGAGCAGGAACAGTAAGTATATAGGCGGTTGCGGAGGTTACAACAGTTATTCACATTCGACTAAGGTTTTTGATTTCTTAAGTAGGGTTTTTGAATTCTCAACCAGGCTTTATGGCGGCTTTGCTGTATTTAATGCGTCGATTACCTCACAAAATACGAAGCGTATGGAGACAGTGTAATTATAACTGACGCTTGGGTTCCTGTGCACCAACACCTATAAATAATGGGGATATAGGTATTCATTTACACTTTTGCTGAAACTACATCTAGTCGAATCCCTGTCTTTGAAGTTCTCCAACATTTTTACACTTAGAGTTTGCAAGATATCTATTGTAAGTTACTTTGCCAATTTGATCTTTCTTCCCTCTTTCTTTTCCAAAAAATATCTATTAATTTCGATAGATAGAACACTAGGTCTGAGAGTGTAGTGTCCCAAGGGGAATATAGGGTTGAGAGTGCAATTGGAATAACCCAAAATAGTAGTTTAGATAGATCTTTGAGTGATAGCTCGAGTGATGTGAGGGTTGTTTCTAAGGGTGATGCTGGCCGGAGTGATTTTTCTGTAACCTAGGATTGACTATTTACACCGAACCATTATACAAAAATAACCTTCAATATATACCCCACCGACTTGATACGAATTAGGGAGATATACCATATCCCTGAGGAGTATGAGCTATTAGCACCAAGAGCTCGGGGTAGAATGCATCAACCTCTTAAAAGGTGTATAACAGTGTTTGAGGAAGGGTTGAGATGTGGCCTTAGGTTCCCCCTTGCACAAGCGATAGTCGAACTCCTGGTGCGCTTAGAAGTTTGTATAATCTAATTACTTCCGAACTATTTTGCCACCCTTTATAGTTTTGTAGTACTAATGCACTTGTACAATCAACCCGCCAACTTTGCCAACTTTTTAAATTTATTTCACTTACCCATGTCGCGGAAATCAGGTAGTACCAAGGAGTCTAATTTTTACTACTTGACTGCTTAATCCTACCAAAAATTTTTAGTATCCTCTGCCTCTTTCTACGGCCAAGAGTGGAAAAAATATTTTTTCTATGTTCAGGGGCCAAGGGTTTTCTCCATTCCAAGGGATTAGTGGAAAGAGCCTATGAAGATACCTGGGAACTAGACACCTAGCTGGCCTAATACCTTTGTTAGGAATTTGGTCAAATTTGGGCACATAGAGGCCTTAGTTATGACTGAAGAAAGGTGTCTGGTGTTGGTTGGCTTATCGCCGGCCAAACTCGACCTGCCTATAGGCAATCAACTAGGTATAAATTCTCGTCGACCATTTTAATTATGACTATTTATCTATTTTCTTAACTCTGATAATTTCTTGTTTGGTTTGTGTCTATAGATCGAGAAGAGATAATGGCCAGAAGTTAAATTGAAGCTCAAGTCAGGGCTTTAAGAAATGAGGAATGACATCGATTTGCAACCGCTTGATGAGAGGGAGCTGCCACTGAGCCGACTGGTTCAACACTATCGACCTTAGCTCCTCCACCCGTATAAATCAAACAAGTTCTAGAACTCCAATCCGCTTGTTGGGAGGAGCCTACACAAAGCAGCCCCATTGATTAGGGAAAAAGGCAGATTGTTAAGCAAGGAGGCTCAGCACTGAAGAAGGCCATAAGAGACAAGGGAAAATAAAACATGGTGATAGGCTACGACCTGTTTGGAAAACCTAGTGATAGAGTACTGTTCCAACGTCCCTTGGTTGGTTCCGCCGCATTTCGCAACCAACTCGAGCTATGACATAATTAAATCGACCTCTATCATCCAGGGTGGGATGATCAGTGGCAATGCCCTAAAGTGGCTGACCTCAGGGGTCTTCTTACCTGACCAGTGAAAATTGATAGGTCTTAGCCAGGTCTGGGTTCTTCGGGCATTGGCCTACTACTGTAATATGGTAAACACAAGATCGATTATTTTTCATCGAATTTCTTCTTCTTTTTTTTTGTTGTAGCATTATAAATTGACAATCCTCTATTTTAGATGGAATAATTGGGCTACAATATCTACCGCCAATCAGAGTTGGCCTTGGCGGATAAGGAAGAGTTGCAAGGATGAGAGGATATGGAAACCCTCAAGGTGTAGCTCGAGTCCTCCCTATTCCAGGTCAAGTAGTTAAATAAAAAGATGGCTAAGGTCTAAGAACAACTAGACTCCAAGGACCAACAACAGGTCAAAGTGGTCAAAGAGTGGAGTCGAATGGACTCCATAATAAAGAAGGCTCACTTAGACTTGTAGGTGAGCTTTACTTTTGGTCGGGCTCAATGCCATGCAAAGGCTATCAATGAGGTGAAGGAGGCCTTCAACCGACACCTTCCAGTGATGCGGTGCGAGGTAATCGAATAGTTTATCTTGAGCCCTATTTTTCATAATGCAAGCATGATCACATCCTTTAATAATACTCGCAAGGCATTCCATAGGGCTGTGAAGCAGCTCGAGCACTTGGGATATACTTTCTGACTTGACTACAAGAGCAGAATAAGCCCTACACTAAATAAGAAACTAGAGCCGTATCCCAACCCTAAGGAAGGTAGAGTTGAGAAGGCTCTGAAGAAAAAAACTATGATTACTGTGCTGAATAAGCCTCTAGTTGAAGCTCAAAAGAAAAAGGTTGAGGTCGATGCGAGGTTAGAATAGTTAGCTGAGGAATTCACATTTGCAGAGGACCTTATGGTGCAGCTAAGGGAGGAAGAGGTCGATGTGGCACAGTACGTACTGCGCTCGACTAATTTCATGAGTGACATCATTGGGCTTTCTAAACCACCTTGAGCTATTTCACCACTTGCGTGCCCATTGCTAAACCTAGACTCAAAATGGCATGAGGGTGACCAGGCATGGATGTGCTAGAACTAAATTAGCCTTTCTTGGCTTTATTTTTTCTTTTTTTTTTGTAATGGTGACCAACTTCTTCGTAAATAAAAGGATGTTTTTCATTTTCATCTTGTTACATTAAAGATAGCTATTGAATCTTATTATATGCAACTTAATTTTCATAGGAATGTCGAGAAATCCTGATAAAATCTTTGGTTATCATCATCATGATGAAGAAAATCTGACAACACTATTGTCGATTTTGTTTAATGTTAATGGACACATAGTAATAAGAAAATTCAACTACGTTGTTGATTTTTGATACTACTTGGTTGACTACTTTGTCGACTATTGAATTTAGGTTGAAAAGCTCAAGTTTATAGCTTGCAGCTATTTGGGATCGACGTTATGGTCGAATTAAATTTTGAGAACTAACCAAATGGCGTGAAGTTGTTTCTTTGTCGACTACAGGATCAATGCGAATCTGATAGCACGATGCTATTTATCTATCGAATACGAGGTTGATAGGAACTTGTGTTGTAGCATGGAGCTATTTAAGTGGCAGTAAGGGGCTACTAATTTGTCGACTATGGGGTTACTAGTTGACTAGGGACTTTATGGTATGAAGCCACTTGAGTAGTAGTAAGGGGCTATTTATTCTTCGACTGTAGGGTTGACTAATCGACTAAGGACTTTGCGGTATGAAGCCGCTTGAGTGGTAGTGAGGGGTTACTTATTCATCGACTTCGAGGTTGATTAGGGACTTTATGGTATAAAGCCACTTGAATGGTAGCGAGGGGCTATTTATTCATCGACTACGAGGTCAACTAGCGACTTATTGGCGGCATAGAGTTGCTTGAGTGGCAATGAGGGGTTTCTTATTCATCGACTACAAGGTCGACTAGGAACTTATTGACGGCATAGAGCCGCTTGAGCATCAATGAGAGGCTATTTATTCATCGACTATAAGGTCGACTAGGAACTTGTTGGCAGCATGGAGTCACTTGCTGAATACGATTATAACTGTGTCAACAAATTGTAGCAATATTGTTCAAACTTTATTCAAGCTAGAGAATATAGGGATAAATACAACATAATTTCAAATGTAAAATTTTCTTAGGTTGACGGCATTCCATGGGTGAGGGAGTTTTTCTCCTCGTATATTGGCTAGTCTACAGGTATTGTGCTTTGATACTTTAACAACAGTATATGGTCCTTCCCATTTTAGGTCAAGCTTGCCAACATTCTTAAAGACTTCTTCCTTCTTGAGAATGAGATCTTCGACCTTAAAATTGCACAATTGAACCATTTGTTATAGTGCTCGACTATCTTTGACCTGTAATGCTGCATAGTATTATAAGCTTCTTGGTGACACTCTTTAATAGTTTCAAGGTCGAGTTTTCTCTTCGATGTGTTTCTTAGTAGATGGAAGTGAATGACCTAAGCTGTATGTTGAATTAACTCTAAGGGAATGACTGCTTAGACCCATAAACGAGACTATAAGGGCTATGACTTGTAGCTGTTTGAGGAGTTGTTTTATATGCCCATAACATATTGGGGAGGTCGTCTACCTAATTTGAGCCAGTATCCTACATCCTGACTTTCAGATGGTTGAGGATTGCTCTATTAATTATCTTCATCTAGCTGTTTGATTGAGGATTGCCCACTGAAGTGAAGTGCTATGTGATCCCCAAAACTTCACATGAACCTCTAGTGCTCTTACTCTGGAATAGAGTGCCATTATTAGAAATAAGGACCTTAGGTAGACCAAAATGGCAGATGATATTTTTTCATATGAAACTCTTAATGGCTGCATTCATTATCTTAGGAACAGCCTCAACCTTGACCCATCTAGTGAAATAGTCGACCACGATGATTATGAATTTCCACTATCCTATCGATTTTGGTTGGGAGCTTAGAATATTGATTCTCCACTAATCAAAAGGCTAAGAAATTTGGACACTGACCATTGGCACTGTGGATTGGTATGGCAAATTTGAATAGAGTTCACATGATGTATATTTTTGTGCAAAATCCACCGATTCTTTCAATAATGTTGGCCAAAAATATCTGTACTTGATTGTTTTATGGGCCAGGAATCTCCCTCTAGAGTGGTTGCCACACATACCTATATGAATATCATGTAATACTTCTAGAGCTTAATGGGGATCTAGGTACCTCAAGGGTGTATAGAGATTGACCTCTTATACAATTGATTATGCTCATCGAGTGTAAATTTAGAGGCTTGCCCTCAAAGGCATCAAGCTTCATTCCTGTCCTCTAGGATGGGCTTTGGCTCAGATATAGTTTGATTGAAACCTGCTAAGAAGGTATAGTTTCCTCAATGCTTGCTATCAACTTTTCCTCGTGGGGTCCAATCAATGGTCGATCAGTGACCAAAAATGTGATTTTCTATCCCTCGTGCCCATAGTCAAGCTGGTAAACTTTGAGAGAGCATTCGCTCGCTCGTTCTTAGATCAAGGTACCTGACTAAGGGTGAATCTTTTGAATGATTGTTGCAAATTTTTTACCACAGCTAGGTACCCGTTCATCATTAAGTCTTTAGCTTCAAAATTCCCATCCATCTATTTGGCTACTAATTGGGAATTTGTAATGGCGACCAGGTGGTCGACACACCAGTCAAGCACCATTCTCAATTTTTTGAGAAGAGCCTCGTACTCTACTTCATTGTTTGTGATTGCATAGTCCAATTTTATTGCAAAATTATATTTTTTTGCATTTGGGGGGCGGAGGGCAACCCCTACTTCTCCTTTAGATGTGGTCACTGTTTTGAAAACCGAACCGGACCGGCCGGTTCGACCGGTCTGACCGGTGACCGGAGGCCAATCCGGTCCGGTTGAGTTATAAAAACCGGTCATGGTCAAAACCAGTCAAAAACCGGTTGAACCGGTCAAAACCGGACTGGTTCAACCGGTTTCAGTTTTTTTTTATTTTTTTTTAAATTTTGAATTTTTTTTAAAAAAAAGAGAAAATTATGTTGAAGATGATAATTAAAAATTTTAGATATGTAATTTTTTGAAACATAAATTTATTTTTTTTGAAATTTAATGAAGTGGTAGTTATATACCAATGTTTATATTTAATTTATTATTTTATTTGATTTAATATCTCTAAAATTATATCAAATATTTAATATAGAAGAATTTATTTTTACTTGAGTTGAAGTATGAAGCGAATGATTATTTAAATTAATGTGAAATATTATTTTTTATTTCTTTATAGTTAACTCATTTTTAAACATTATTATTTTCTAAAAAATGTAATTCAAAATAAGTAAGTTAATTTTTTTTCCAAATAATATTCTTTTTATATCGATGAAAGTTTTATTTTTTAGTAATATTAAAATATTATATATATTTATAAAATTAAATATAATTATTGCGTCATACCGGTTCGACCACTGGTTGAACCGGTTGAACCGATCGAACCAGTAACCAGTAATGTTACCGGTTCAGTGTCCGGTCCGATTTTGAAAACATTGATGTGGTCAATGATCCATTGATGTGTAGGATCCAAACAAGAAGGGCTTTGGAATTTTTCTTGGTCAAGTTGACTTGCTTAGTAATGAAGTCAGCCAAAACTTGTGCTTTGATGGCTGCTTGGGGCTGAAAAGTAATGTTAAATTCTCCCAGTTTGATTGCCTATTTGGTCAGTCTACCAGATGTGTTTGATTTCGTCAATACTTATTTTAATGGTTGGTTCGTCAGCACTATGATAGAATGAGACTGAAAGTATGGTCGCAGCTTTCAAGCCACAGTTACTAATGCTAAGCTAAATTTCTTGATCTCCAAGTAATTATGCTCCAGCCCATGGAGTGTCTTACTAACATAGTAGATTAATTGATGGCTGCCATCTTGGGTTGAGACCAATACTGAGCTGATCGATGCTTCAGCGATCACTAATTATATTTGGAGTACTTTTCACAATTTTGATTTTGCAAGCATGGGAGTAAGGCTAAGTACTGCTTCAATTTGACCAACGCCCGATCATACTATTCACTCCATTGAAAACCTGACTTCTTAGTGTTTTTGAGAATTTTGAAAAAGGGTAAACTCATGTTAGCCAATCTTGCAATAAACATACCTAAGGTTATGATCCTCCCAACCAACCTCTGAATGTCTCTAACTATTCTTAGAGGGGGTGATGTCGACAATGGCCTAAATTTTCTGCGGGTTTACCTTAATGCCCAATTGACTGACCATGTAGCCCAAAATTTACCTCCACAGACCCCGAATGTATACTTATTTTGATTCAAATTTAGACCAAACGCTCTTAGGATTGCAAAGGTATAACTAAGGTTGAGCAAGTGGTCTTGGGCTTTTTCTTTTTTTACAATCATATCATCGACATAAACCTCTATCAATTTTTAAATTTCATCTTTGAACATAAAGTTGACGAGTCTTTGGTGAGTCACTCTAGTATTTTTCAATCCAAAAGGCATGACCAAAAAATAATATAGCCCATTAGGAACAATAAAGGAAGTTTTATCCCTATTCTCAAGAGCCATGAAAATCTGATGATAACCTTGAAATGCATCTATCATGCTCACTATTTCACAACTAACAGTTGAATCAACTAATAAATCTATTCAAGGTAGGGGGTAAGGATCTTTAGGGCATGGTTTTATTTAAATTCGTGAAATCATTTCATATTCACCATTGTCCCTCATTCTTTAGGACTAGTACAACATTACAAAGCCAAGAGGAATATTGAATTTCTACAATATAACCTACATCTAGGAGTTTTCTAACCTCTTCTTGATGATCTACGTCTTCTCAACATTGAATGTCCTCATGTTTTGTGTGATCGGTTTGTACGAGGGGTTGACATTGAGGCAGTGCACAATGATGTTGGGGTCAATTCCCTGAAGGTCGGATGCTCTCTATGCAATAATGTTAACATTCTTTCTCAGGAAATTGACTATAATACACTCCAAGTGGGGGCTTATGTTTATTTCGATATGGGTCGTCTTGTTGGGGTTTCCTTATTCTAGCTTGATGGTCTTAAATTCCCCGATGGACTCTACTCTGGTGTCTTCCAACTTTTGTTTCTTACTGGGCTGAGTCTTTTCAGGTGTCACTACAGGGGCATCCCTTGAGGTCTTCAACTGTGGTTGAGTCCTTTACTTACTCAACTCGACTGAGATGTTATAATATCTTCAAGCTTCTTTCATGTTGCACAAAACCTCCCCTATACCTGCTGGGGTTGAAAATTTAATTTTCATGTGGTAGGTCGACACAATGGTATAGAAGTCATAGAGAATGGGTCAACTTATGATGACATTGTAAGAAAATGGGGCATCGACCACCAGATAGATTACCATCAAAGTTCTCCTTTGAGGGGCCTGTCCAAAGGATGTTGATAAGTTGATGGACCTTTCCGGGATGATTTTTTGACCCCACAAATCCAACTAGTAAGGTTCGCATAGGTTTAAATTTTAGTTGGCCCATATTCATTCTTTTCAAAGTGGAGAGAAAGATGATGTTAGTTGAGCTGCTATTATCGACTAGGAGCTTGCATACTTCAAAGTTGGCAATCTCAATATAGACTACTATAGGACATTATATTTTATGGTCAACATTCCTGCCCTTGAGGTGGGCTAAGTCACTGTTAGTGAATGAGATGGACTTTGCACTCACATAAGGTGGAATATTATCTCGGCAAGTGAGGCTTTAGTCGAGTCGAGCCTCCTTTGGATTTATCTTTGGGCAAACTTTGAGTGCCCCCAGTGAGACCTCCCATAATCATGTCAATCACTCTTTGGATGGGCGGTGATCCTCATGGGAGAGTTTTTTTCCTTTATCCTCCCTTCTAGGGCTAACTGGCCTTTCTCTAAGGGGAGTCTGGTTAATTTTGTCCCCTTCAATTTGAGTGTCCATTGCTATATACTTCTTGAGGTGGTCCTGCCTGATCAACCTCTCAATCTTATCTTGGAGGTTGAAGCACTTATCTATATCATGCCATTTCTATTTGTGGAAGTGGCAATATTTTTTAGATTTTTTCATTGCTTTAGTCTCTGTCAATTTCCTCAGTTTCTTGAGGAGGTTATCATGTTGGATGGTATATAGGACCTTTTTCCTCAGGATGTTCAGGGGTGTATAGTCGTTGAAATATTTCATAGGAGATCAACCTCTTTCTTTGTGCTTTTGGTCATCTTTCTCTTTTTTTTTCTTATCAACCTTGGAGGATTCGAACTTGAGTCTGTTCATCTTCTCCTAGGTTATGTACCTTTTATCCAAGTTGAGCAACTTCTCCATCGATCTTGGGCGCTCATGCACCAAAATATTAGCGCATTCCTTGTGTTTGAGCCCTAGGAACAACATGTCTATCAGGAACTTGATCTTGGGGTTATTTTGAGGACCACTGTGTTGAACCTGGTGAAGAAATCATGGAGGGACTCCCCTTCATTTTGTTTAACAGTATGGAGATGGGTGTGGGGGAGTTTTTCCATTCTCTTGCTGGCAAATTAGTGCAAAAACTTGTTGCATAGCTGGTCATAAGAGTAAATTGATAAGGGCTCGAGCTTCACAAACTAATTAAGTGCAATTCCCTGGAAAGTGATTACCAATATTTTGTTATAGATGTATTCATTATGTCTATGTAGCTGTATCATATGCTTGAACTGCATTAGGTGCTCATTGGGGTCCGTCAAGTCGTCATATCTCGATAAATTGATTGGGACCTTTACGTCGACAGTAATGCGCTTGTTGATAATATCTTGGATGAATAAGGATCCTCTCTCCTACTGAGATCTCTGAGGACCTTTCGGATTAGGCACTTTTTTGGTATTTCTCCTCAAGATCTCATCGAGGTGCCTATTCAATTATTGGACTTAATGGGATACTTTCTCCTAATCCTTTTGATCAGTTAAGGTGGCATTTCGATCTATATATGGCCTTGCGCACTCGACCCCATCATGCTAAGATGCCTGAATGGGGCAAGCCGGGAGGTTTGCAAATTTTGCCACATCTTCGTGGTAGTCTTGCTTGGAGCGTTGGATCTTTTCGCATTGCAGGGCTCGATTAGGTCGAATGTGATCAACTGAGTTGGCAATCTTTTTCTGCAACTCTGGTCGCCTTTTCTCCTCCTGGGGGCATCTAGGACTGGCTTCATGTTGGGTAGGCGGCTGCCTAGATTCTTGGCTACCGTGGCTGTCCTTGAGGGACTTGTCTTTTGGGGGAGGCGGTTATAGGGTGGCACTAGTGGTAGAGGCGGGCATAGTAGTGTGCTTATATAGTGTAGGGGACAGTTGAGCTGAGATTTGAGCAAAGACCTATTTGCTTATCAGTTGCATCAACTGGAATATAGTTAATATCACTACTTGCACCTAGGAGGGTGCTGGGGCTTAGAGCTTGTGCACTTTGCTGGGGTAGAATGGGAGGTGGAGATGTGGACCTCATATTCTTCTCCATTCTTAATGTAGCTCTGCATATGTTCACCATTTTCTCATTACAATCTAAAGTTTCCCACAAATGACGTCAAAATGATGAGGTTGAAAGTCGTTTATAGTGAAAAGGATAGTGTTTGGGTAAATTTGACCTGGGAGGTTAAGTTTTCTAAAGGATGTTTTTCTTTAAGTCTAAGATTTGCAACAGCAACACTTGTTAAACTAGCTGAGATGCCCCTGGCAGAGACACTCCAACGCTCAAGTTAGTTTTGGTCGAAATATGATAATTGAACAGAATATTGAGAGCTTATAATGTATTTGGCATTACCTAGAGCATAATTTGTTATCAGGTATTTATAGCCTTCTCCTAGTGTGTGATTTGTTGAAGGTGTCCCTATCAATTGTAGTGGGCTTTAGTCCTTGCTGGGATTAATGATCATTTTAAATTTTTGTACTATTCCAGGTGGCACAATCTCTTATTTTTTAAGGTAAACAGTACCTCTAGTAGGCACTTCTCTGTCAAAGATGGTAGCAAGGTTGGTGGCAGAGTTGGTGGCAGCGACTATACCGGTTGTCACATGTCATTAATGCGGAGGCATGTTGTTTGTCAAATAATAAATGCGGTGTGGATTTGAGTAAGCGCCGGAGTGAGTCATCTAGTCAACAGTAGTCGAACGAATGAGGCTGGTCGATCAGAGAGGTGGTCGAATAGGTTAGAAGGGATGACGCTTCCCCTCGAGTGTAGTCGATAATAGCATACTCAACCAGATAGTTGCTGTCAAATGATTTAGCCCAGAATTGATGTTGGGCCCTGCAAATTGAATGGGCCTGTTGGGCTAAATGGGCATGTTGGGCTATCTCATATCAATAATATAATTTAATAATTTAAAAACCAAGGGAATGTTTGGTTTTTTTTTTGTGTGATTTTTTTATATATTTTAGAAGAATGAATTATTGAAAAATGTAAAAGTTGTATTTTGATATGTTTGTTTATGCTTTCGATAAGACATTTTTTATTATAACAGTCAAATCAATGATTTTTTGTTAGGTTTTAAAGTGAAAATGGAATTGAGTAATTTTTTTAATGTTAGGTAATAATAAAATATTTATAACGTATATATAATATGTATGAATATATTAAAAAAAGTGTGTTTTAGAGGAAAAATGAGTATATGTTTAGTTACATTTTCCTAAAATAATATTCTTGCGGGGAAATATAACCAAGCATTTCCTAAGTAATTTAACAATTTTAAATAAGTAATTTGATAATTTTAATCATCTTAATATAATTTAAATCATTTTAAATAATATATTTTAATAATTTTAATGCAAAAAAATAAGTAAAAAATTAGTTATTTTGTATAATATTGGAATTAATACTTATTAATAATAATACTTAAATTAATACTTAATAATATTAAATTAGGAATTAATAAATTAGTAATTCTTTTTAACAAAAAAGTTAATCGTTTTTGTGCCGCCTCCTTCCCTGGGCCCCAAGCAAAACCCTCTAGACCTTGTAACCCTCAAAAGTCAACCCCCTCTCACCCCACCGACGCCCCATGCCCCGACCCCCTTCTCAGCCCAAAACTGGCCTAGTTATGATCAACTGCATGCTTCGCTGAAATGCCGATTAATTGGTTGGGACAGACATTCCAGAATTGAAATAGACGCTGGCCTTTCGTTGTTTTGATAAGGAACGATTGTGAATTGAAATCGTTGAGATTTTAGTTTGGAACGGTAATGTTTTGAAGGATAATGGTGATGGCAGGATGGTTGCCTGTGGGAGGTTTGGTGGCGTTGGATAGTGAGATTGAAATAAGGTGCTTGGAAATAGGGGAGGCATGGAGATGGTGGTGGCTGGATGATTGCTTGTGGGAGGTTTGGTGGTGTTGGGTGGTGAAATTGGAATGTGGTGCTTGGAAATAGGGGAGGCAGGGAAAAAGACACTATTTTGGTTTCTTTTTTTCCTTTTTTTTTTTTTATCAAATTTTATATATTATCTTAATTATTTAGAAATTACATTTAGATGTTTATTCTGGTTTTTAAATATATAGTTTTATATTAATTCAAAATATAATAAATTTGTATTTTTAAATATTTTATTTTTTGTTATATGTAAATTTAAAATTTTAATTTATAAAAGAATAAGAATATATAAAGAATTAATACATAGCATGCCTTCTATTTTGTTTAGTGTAAAAAGAAGTTAAATCGCATTAAGAAAAATATAATACTTAATAAAATATAATTTATATAGAATGATGGAAAAAATTTAATTATTTGTTTACATGTCAAAAATTAAAAATAATTACAATTAGTTCCCTAAATATTTTTGTATTGAAAAATTTCATCAAAAATGCGGTAAAGGGTGTTACAAAAATTTTGAACATTATTATCTACACTTGCTATTAGTAATGTTATAATTTTATTATGTCAAACTCCTTTCATTACATTGTAGAATAATCGAATGAACAATTTAAAAAACATTGTCCTTATTGCTATTATAAGAAAACTTTATGAAATCTAAATCAATTTATACTGCATAAAATTATTATTATTTCTAATATAAATACTATTAGACATTTTTATGTGTTTAAATATTTTTTAGATTTTTTTGAAATTTTTTAATGCTTTAAATCACAAAATGTGCGAAACATCTGCAACCATTCCATGACATTGCAATGAAATTGGAATGACAGTCCCCGCTCCATTTTTCATGACTATTCCTGTGAACCATGATCAGTAGCTGCCGAGCGTTGGCTGAATGACCAAGCGGCTAGCAGCCACTAGTCACTGGCTACTATGCTAGGTGCTTGCTAGCCTAGCCAAACAGCCACTGGACATGTATTTATAGATATACATAATATAGATATATATTATGTATCTACATATATTGTAAATATATATCATTTCAAAATATTTTTATAGAGAATTTAGCTTTTTAATTTTTTTATAATTTTTTTGGTAAGGATAAAAGGGACCTTTCACATTTTGTGGTTTTTCCATAAATAAATCAAATTTAGGGGTATGTAGGTAATTAATCTTTTTTTTCTATTTTTTAATGATTTCTATCAATAATTAATCGTGGAGGACAAAAAATGTAAAAAAAGTTAAAATTTAAATAAAAAGTGGTTAAGTGCCAATTTTTCAAACTAACAGTGCAAACACAATTGTATTGTGGGACTAAAAATCCAATTTTTCCTAATTCCTTCAAATGAGCCTGCACATATCCAAAGAATTCTTGTACGCGTGTGCTAGTCACATTAATTTAAATGGAGAATAATAATAAATGATTATATATGTGATAAAAACAAAGCAACTACAGATTATTGTATAAATCTATTAATAATCGGCACTGCATCACTATTAATTTTAACGAACCAAAATTATTGGTTAGGTCACGGGATATTTGATCTCTCATTTCTTTAATCAATGTCCAATTGATTAACAATATCCAAACAATTAAATATATTAGGTAAAGATTTCAAATGAACACTTAATTAAATCATGAAAGTTTTAACAAATATTATAATTGATATATCAAATAAAATCCTAACTGTTAATGTAAAGACAAACCAAAGGGGTGAGAGATGCGTATATAGATAGATACACTCATCTCACTATTCTATTATATTTACTATTATTATTCTTTTCTCTTATTGTGTTGAATAGATCATTGATCAGCTTTAGTTTGTTCAATTATAAAGTATATTCAATTTGAAATTTGAAGCAATTGAAATTATGATTATTAAATATTATCTAATAGAAAACTTTTATATCACTTTTTTAGGGCTAATAGCAATTTACCCCATGTGTTATTCAAAATAGGCAAAATACCTCCCTGTAAAAAAAGAATGTACAAAAAACCTCCTTGAAATTTGAAAAATCATGCTCATTGCCTCCTGTGAACTGTTTGGAAGGATTTTCATAGATTTTAATTTTGAAAGGACCAAAATGACCTTGCATAAGTTTAAACACCTTTCACCTCTCATTTCTTAGATCATTTTGAAATCAAACAGCAAAAAAAACGGGTGTGAAAATTGTAAAATTAAAATTCTCAAAACCTTAGCTTGAATTTTCATGTTTACACATTGAAATATTTTTTTGCGATCCGAAGTGGATTTATAGAACATTGGAGGTGAAGATTGGTGTAGAGACGTGATTTAAGGTGAACGGACTGGATTTGGTGTTTAACTTGAGTGCACAGTATGCATTTGTTTTCTCCTTGATGTATGTTGCTTATGGTACGTGTTCGAGCTTTTCTTTTAAAATTTGTTTATATTTGTATAGAATATTATTTATAGATATATTACTTCTCCATTATGTGTGAAGTGATGAAACATAATTTGCAGCCCAACATGAGTTTTGTCTATTATGTGGATGTTATTTAGGTGTTATGTGATGGCATGGTTGGATCTATTTGTCCATACTTGTCAATGTTGTGTTTCAATGTTAGTGGACCCAATGGAACTATTATGTCAGTAGTCCCAGTAGGGGTAAAAGCTGAAAAAAGACTTACATTGACATAGCGCACAGTTCTTATTATTTAATTATGATATATATAATGTCCATTTAATTATGGTTAACTGTCATTACTTAGGCTAATTGGTATGCATTATGGCACTAGGTAATTGAATATTTTATTTGTTCATGAATACAGATGACTGAATATCATGAATTAGAAATATAGAGTGGAGGGGAATTTGTGCGTACTGTTAAACTAATATATAAAAGAGGAAACTTAATACACATTCCAAAATTTGATTTGGACTACTTGAACTTGGATACTCTGTGGGAGTTGTATGTGAAACATGGGGGCAAGAAAAGCATAGTCAATATCTACTATAGAGTGCTTGAATATTCACTTGAACTTGGGTTGAGGAAAATAACAAATGAGGAGCCAGATTATTGACTTGCAAGGTTGCATAGAGGCCTTACAGATTTTCCAATTTTGCTATATTCGGAGGAGGTAGTGGACCTAATCTAAATCATGGATGAGCATAGAGATTTGATTAACTTGGATGAACTTCAGAAGATAAACCATAGAGAAGAAGAAACTGATAAGGATGAAAAGATTAGATTATTGACACAAAGGGTAGATTTTGAAGATGATTTTTGCAATGCACAACCAGAAGAGATAGAGTTTGGGGGATTCAGTACACAACCACCTTAGGTAAAAGAAGAAGAAGAATAACATGTTGTTGCAGTACATCATTAAGAAGAAGCAGTTGCAATTGAACAACCAAGAATAAGACATGATGAACATTCAAAATCACCTTCAGTACTAATATCTAAACAACGAATTGAAGAAATTGATCATGGAGAAGCATCTGCATCTAAACAATATCTTGATGCATCTGTAAGACAAACTAGAAATAAAGAAGCAGGTACAGTCTAGCATAAAGAAGAAGCACATGTAGTAAATGATTTAGAGGGAGCTAATTTTGATCATCATGAGGGAAAACATACAATCTAACATGAGGAGGAACCTCCAATCTAACATGAGGAAGAATCACCTGTAGTAAATAAGTCAGCGAAAGCTAATTTTGATCATCATGAGGAAGAACCTGCATTCAATCATGAGGAGGAACCTGCATTTCAACATAAAGAAGAAGCTCATTTAGATCACCCTGTAGAAGGAGCTTATGTTGATTAGGATATTCATGTTGAAGCAGAACATTATGCAGGTCAATTTCTACATGATTTTCAAATTGATGAAGAATAGATGCATACAGGTAAAGAGACTTCATTATCTTATACTAAAGAAGAAGAAGATGCAGACTATGATGAACGTGGTGATGTCTCATTAAATACAGATACATAAGATGATTTAGGTAGTGAACAACTTGAAGAACAGATGGGTAAAGAATCCAAGAATAGACAACCCCAGAGAAAAAAAAAAGTCATAAAAGGAAGCAAGCTACTACTACTTTAGTTTCAGAGGATGAGGACTATAAGCCAGATGATTTAGAGGAAGACATTGGCCTTAATTTAAATACACCAAGCTTTGTGCTTGAAGATTTGGAGAGGTCAAGTGATGATGAAATCTTCTTGGAAAAGAATATAAATAGAGGAGAGAGGAATCCCAAGAAGAAGTGGCCCCAAAGAGCTCATGAGGTTGAGGATGAGGAGTGGTATGGTGACCCTAGGGTAGATGATGGACTCATTAGTTTTGGCGGTTTAGATGAAGAAGATCCATAGCATCCATATTTTAGAGAAGGGCAAGAGATGAAAGACTTTAAAATGGTGGTGGGGATGAAATTTGCTAATACAAAGGTATTTAGAGAGGCTTTGAGAGATTAGGTTGTGAGATAGGGCTTTGAGCTTGAATGGATTAGAAATGAAAAGGCCGGAATAATAGCTAAGTGCAAAAATAGCTCATGCATTTGGAGGATCCATGCCTCCCTAGTGATGCAAGGTGCAACTTTTCAAGTGAAGATAATCAAAGGAACGCATATATGTCCTAGAGCAGATCATAATAGCCTTGCCAAAGTAAGATATATAGCAAAGATTGTGGAGATTACTATTGGGGATGATCTCAATATTTCAATTGTGAAGCTGAAAAACACCATTCAAAGAAAGGTGAATTTGAATGTGAGTACATGGAAAGTGATCAGAGCTAAAAGACATGCATTACTACAAGTTTGAGAAGCGAGTAGTCAACAATATCAAAGGTTGTGAGATTATTGTACCATAGTTAGAGAGAAGAACCCTAGCAGCAAGATTTTGTTGAAGAAGGATGAAGATAGTGATCCTTCTATCTTTGAGAGGATTTATTTCTCATTGGATGACATGAAGAAGTCTTTTCATGTGTGTAGACCAATTATTGGTCTAGATGGCTATTTTTTGAAAACTACATATGGTGGGTAACTTTTGGTTGCTATGGGAGTAGATGGCAATGATAACATGGTTCTAGTAGAGGACAGAGACACATGGAGTTGGTTTTTGAAGGAGATGCTTGAGGATATTGGGGATAGGGGATATACTTTCATATTTGATGGACAAAAAAGACTTATTGAAACCTTGAGAGATATGGCTCTATATAGTGAACACAAATACTGCTTGAGACATATGTATGAAAACTTCAAGAAGAAGTTCAGTGGACCTATGCTCAAGGAATTATTTTGGAAAACAACATCTATTGGTAGGAAAATAGAGTTTGAGTATTATTTGAATTTGTTGAAAGTAGAAGATCCTACAGTAAATGAGAATATAAAGACAATAGTAGAGAGGCTTAGGAAAGTTCCAACTGAACATTGGGCTAGGTCATATTTTTCATCTTACTGCAAAAGTGATATTCTAGTTAACAATCTTTTTGAATCTTTTAACAGCTGTATCATTGATGTAGGGACAAACCTATTATTAGCATGTTCGAAATTATCAAAAACAAGCTGATGACTGGGATTTAGACCAAGAAAGCATGGATGGAAAAATATGTTGGATGCATATTCCCAAACATACTATAGAAGATCAATAAGTAGCAAATTATGACTAGGCATTGCATTGCTAGATGGAATGGAGGTAAAGAGTTTGAAGTTGACAGCCTAGAAGGTAAATATATTGTGGACTTGGAGAAAAAAGTTTGCATTTGTAGGATGTTTCAACTAAATGCTTATTTGTGTTGTCATGATACAACTACAATTTCAGAGAGAAGGTTGAAATTAAAAGATTATGTGGATGATTGCTACAAAAAGAAGACTTACATGAAGGTATATGAGCACATGATCCATAGGGTTCCCAGGCCTAAGGAATACATTAAAACTAACTTTGTACCTCAAAAGCTATCTAAAATAAAAGCTAAAGCTAGAAAACCAGCTAAGTTGAGAAGAAGAGGTCTTGATAAAATGAATAGGACTACTTCAACAATGAAGGGGCTTGCACATACATTCAAAAATTATCTACAAAGACATCACAACAAAGCTTTTGGCAAAAACCCTACTTATCCTGAAGCTAGATTCTTTAAAGTTAAGATATTAAACTTAAATTAACAATTGTATATATTCCTAATGATTATTTGGTTTGATCAACTTACATTTATTTTATAAGCTGCCGCTATCCTACATACTGCGCACACTCCCTCAGTGATGATAAACCAAGATTCTCAAGTCTCTTCTCTAAACCAAAATGATGTAGGGAAAATTTCCACTATTGAACAGCCAACACAACTTTTCAGATCAGTAAGCTATTTTTTAAATTAGTGAATACCTTTGATATACTGGTCTCCTTGTTGCAAATCTTAGGTTTAAAATCATCATTTAGGTTGTTGTAGCTAATAAGAATGAAATTTGATACTTGTTGATTTGATTGTTGCTCTACAATAGGGTTGTTGCCTTGTTGGTTTAGCTGAAAAATATATGGTTAATATTTTTAGTTGGTTGGTTCTTTTTTGGTTTGGATTGTTTCTTTAGTTTATGTTTGGGCTATTTCATTTGAGGTCTAGCTACCATTGTATGAGTTTTCTGTAACTGGTAGATTACCACCCATATGATTTACAAAATCCATACTAATTATGCAAATAAGCCTCTTACTGCAAATTGACTCATTCATTATATAGTTTGATTTATTATGCTTGATTTTTTTTCCTAGTTGCAGAAACAAACCATTTATGGAGGAAAAGGTGGAACTTACTAGGGCTCTAGAAATGCAGCTTCATCAGGGAAGACAAGCCATGGAAGAAAAAGTGCACCAAGAAAAAATATGCCTTCTATCTCAACTCAAAAAGGATATGATGCTTCAACTAGTGTGGCTGCAAGTGATCCCAACCCATCTAAGAGAAAAAAAACCCAACTATTAATAAGGTGCCGTAGAATATGAAAAAAAGGGCAGCTGAGAGGAGAGCACAACATTTATAGATGTGGTTTGAGAGATTGTTAATAATATTTCATTTGTCAAACAATTATCTATTTTGTATTTATGTAATTGTGGACATGTGATTTTAGGGAAAAGATGCCTTCTTTACCTTTTGTTGGGTTTGGAATATTTAAACAAATTTGACAGCTTTAATTATTTTGGTGAGTGGTTGGAATGTATTAAACAATGCCAATTGCATTGTATTGAATATTGTGGCTTGTCTTTTTTTGACCAATTTGGAGATTGTTAATCTTTAGGCTGCTTTTAACATTTTTTTGTATGGTTTTGTTGGTTTCTTGTTCATTTGGTCTTGTTGGTTTTTGATTGGATAAGTTATTATACTTCTTTAATTCTTGTAATTTTTTCCTTCCAGAAATATGCAACTTACCCCCTTTTTGATTTCAATCATAAGGTATATAATAGCAATTTACCCCTTGATTAATTGTTAGCAATACAGAACTAAGAAAGAAAACTTAGCAAAATGAACTTCCTTAACATTGCAGACACCAGATAAGCGAAACTAACACTTTTCATCTCATTACATCATTACTACTACAATAAAAAATGTGACTAAAACAGCTATTAAAAGCCAATAAACAGGAACAACATTAGAAGAATTTTTCTCTTTCTTAGATGTTGCTACCCGTGACAACCCTGAATCAATTTCTTCATAATTTACCAATTTGTTTTCCTTACCCCATAGCTTGCATCTATGCCAAAATCATGGGGACAAATAACTAGGAAATCGCTTGGAGACCATGATGCTTGAAGTGGCAAACACCATTCGAGGAAATTGCATCGTTGCATTGCATCATTTACAATTATATAGTAGAATTACGATTCTTTCAACATTAGAATTTTTAATATTAGGAGTAATAATAAAATAACATACTTTTATCAATAAAGTATCTCTTGAGACATACTTGTGAGACATTATTTTATGTTGAGGCAATGGGAAGCGGTTAAGATATTTAATTGTAATTTCAATATTTTTCTTTGGCTTTGGGGGAAAGTTAGCCTGAAGGCCAAGGGAGGCATCTTTGTTACTATTAACAAATTTCTCTTTCCTAGCCATCCAAAGATCGAGTTTCTATTTCTACTCCTACACAACATTCTTTTAATATATAACTTTTAGAGTGATTGCACAATGGATCTTTTTCGTGAAAGGTTTGGGTACCAAATGAAATTTTTATTGTATTCTCATAGTGGTATAACAAAAACTCCCTTGAACAAGGCAAATTTTATTGAACTATGTAAATATGTGTACTTTTTTTTTTATTTGTAGAATATTGGATTTGTCATTAAGTTTGTCTAAATAATTTTGAATTTTTGATAAATGAAAATCTCTTATCTTAATTACTTCCATTATGTGCTCAACAACTTGCATTAGAGTTTAATAAAGATGGAAGTTAAAGATTTTTTTTTTGAATGAGTAGTGTTTTAGTGTAAATTCCTTCATAATTTAATTATTTGATGGCAAAGGAAATTTAACTCTTCAGCACAGAAGAGTGAAGGTATTTCTTAAATCAATAAGGTTTGGCAATCGCTTTGAAAGAAAGGGAGGCGAAGTCGACATATTTAAAGAATTCATAGTAGAAAGATTGAATCACATTATTTCACCATGATTCGATAGTATTGATGGTGATATTATTAATAGGATCATGGATTATGAGCTAGAAGATTTAGTATCTAGATTGCAAAAAGATTTGAAGAAGTTGTATCTTAGGACAACTTTGTTTATAATATTGCTTCTAAAGCAAAAATTATATCAATTAAAACTGTAGGAGACTAACAATCTCACATAAACTAGTTTAATTGACTAGTGGATCAATTTTGAAAAGCTGATATAGAAATTATGGAAAAGGTACACTAGGAGCATATAAAAGTATTATCTTTTTGAATGAAAAATAGAGAAGGCTCCAGGAAGGGGCAATCCCAAATTCTACATTAGTTTGCTTGAAAAACCAATTGTAACTAAAGAATATCTAGTGATGGATGTGTGATGTTCAAAGGCCATAGGAAAGGTCAAGAATATGCGCTCTAAGTGCTATGAGAACGACTACATAAAGAAATAGTTTCTTTATTAGAATAAAGATGGTGAAGATGATAATAGTGATAATTTTGCAACCATATATGATAAAGATATTTGCACAATTTCTACTTCTATTGCTATTCTTTTCGAGATGATTTGATTTTAGATTCTAAATCTATGTAAAAGCATGTTTGCTCTAAATTTTATTATTTTTACTGACTTCAATTGAAGAGGGAATATACTTGTCCTTGGATGATAGTTCTACTTGTAGAGTTGCATGAATTATTTATTAGATTAATTAAAATATTTGATGGAGTAATTCATGATTTGAATCATGTGATTTCTTAAAACAATTTGAATTTCAAGAGCTCTACATATTTAGGTAGAGGTAAAATCTTGAAAGTCATATATGGTGGAAGAGTTTGAATGAAAGGAGAAAAGTATGATAATCAATACCATCTTGTGATCTCAAAGAATAAGTAGAAGTAGAGTGCTCAAGATGCTTCTAGCATGCATACAAGTGTTAAAGAAATCTTATTGGATTAAAAGATAAACTTGTAAAGGTACTTTTCAAAGTCTACTAGTGATATTGATTAAATTTATGTGTGTTGGTTGATGTCAGTTAGTTGATGTTACAACTTTAATTATTTGATATGTGTAATAGTATGTTTGAAGACAAATATAATTGAGTGTTTATTTGTGTTGTAGCCATAAATGATTGTTAAGATGACGAACCTTGCTAATGTGGGGATTGCTAAATTCAATTTAGATATTTAGAAATCAATTTTATGTAGTATTCCTTGATTTTCAAGTACTTTGATTTTATCTACTTTTTTATTTTACATTTAAGACCTTTCGTATTAGGTTTTCTAATTATATAAGGACTAGTGATCAAATAATTTAATCCTATTAAAGGAGAGTTTTTTTGTTATCCAAGTGATGACTTATGCAAAGTTCTTATTATTATTATCAAATTTACAATTTTAAAATCATTATTTTCATAAAACTTTTTTCCTTTAATGTATCTAAAATTAGTTAATTAACTAATCTTGTTAGCAATATTCTTTTATTCCTAAAAAGATAATATCGATTATCTAAAACATATATTATACTATTGATGTGCGAAAATGAGCTTCAGGTCCTTTCCCTATATTAGTGAATGAGTCGGTTTGCACTCTTGGAATGTACTCGTGTAGAAATAATGCTTGAGTAGAGAAAATGAATCTTTGATGCTTTTTTGGGTTGTGGAAGCTAATATTTATATTAGTTAAGTTTTTGGTGGGCATGCACAGATTTAAGTTTAGGGGCCTTTCTTGAGTGGACTTAATTAGGTAGGCTCAATGGCCCTTTTTATTTAATTAATTAACTTCTTATTGGATTTTTACTTTAACGTCCTTGGGATCTTAATTTGGCATATCATTGAGCAACCCCTTTTAATTGAAAACTTAGTTTTTCAAATTCAAAGTATGATTTGATTGTCATTTTTAATTTCCTTACCATAATTATTAATTTTATTAATACTTTATTTTAACTTTTCTTGAATTTTATTTTAATTGATTTAATAGTCAATTAAATAATTAATTGACAAATTAATAACTTTATTTATTCGTTACCTTGGGAAGTAGCGCTTTACAAGCAATTTGTATTCTCTAGGAGCCTTGGGAATATAGAGCTTAAGACTTGGGAACATTTGTTCATTAGAGTAAGATGAGTTTGAAAGGTTAGTTTTTACCTTTCTTTTTACTCCTTTAGAATACTTAAATTGACTAACACTTTTAGAGAGTCCAAATTTGTGTGCGTGCATGTGTGTGTGAGTGTGTGTGTGTGTGTGTGAGAGAGAGAGAGAGAGAGAGAGAGAGAGAGAGAGAGAGAGAGAGAGAGAGAGAGAGAGATGTGGATGAAAATAGAGTCAAAGTTGTTAATGATCAACCACCCACTTTGTGTAGAAGGTGGCCAAAGGTTGCCCCTATTAGTTGGTCAGTTGCCCAATAGAAAGACTAGCCCTAGGACGATGGGTGGCTGCTGTTAGGCCGTTAATAGTAGGGTGGCCACTCCTTTGGGGTGCGATAAGTTCTTTGAGGTTGTTGAGGAGAAAGCTACCATGATCTATGAACAAATCATCTAGAGTTTTTACCGCCTACTTAGTGAGATTAAGTTGTATAACCTGAGGTCCTGCTATTGCTAGACTACGTTATTCCTGTTAGCTTCCTTACTAGAACATTTGGTGGATTGTCAAAGGCTAGCCTAGAGGCCATAGCGGAGGATTTAGCTATTTCAGCTTTGTAGGATACCAAACAAGAGTTAGGTTAGGACTAGGTTATTTTTCACTAAGGATGCTTTTGCTTTTATTTTTCTATTGTAGTAAGGTTTTTTTATGACCAAGTATAGGTCAAATGTCATCCACTATTTTGATACTCTAATATTTTTTGGCTTTTATGCTTCTATTATGGATGGTGACTAGCTTTTGTGCTCTTATCACCCTAGATTATTTTGAAGATTGCATGATCTATAACCTTTTTTATCTTTTATGTATTCGGACTTTATCAATTTTTCAATTTTTAGGGTTCCATCATAAGATAGTTCTTTTTCTCTTTCTGCTTTTATTTTGTTTGTGTACTTTTTGGGATTTTACCATGGGAATATTTGTACGTCATCCCTCTTAGGGTTCTTACAACAAACTTAATTTCTGCAAGCCTTCTTAGGATTTTATGATAGTCTTGATTTCTGCATTTCCTTTTGAGGTTCTTACAAACAGTCTTCATTTATGCAAACTCCTTTGGAGGTTTTATATATAGAAGTCTTCTTATCTTTTTGCTTCACTTGGGATCTTATAGTTTTTGTTTGCACACTCTCTTGAGAGTCTTATTGTAGTTTTCTTCTCTATGTGGTCCCTTAGGTCTTATAGCAATTTTTGTTTGTTGCTGATCCCCTTAAGGGTCTTATAGCAGTCTTTGTTTATTATTTTATGCATCTAGGGTCTTACTACAGTGCACACCTAGGGTCTTACTCACTTGGAGTTTTACCAAGATTATTCTTTTGTATACTTGAGGCCCTATCATTGGCTAGTTGTTTCATGCACATCGGGTCTTACCATAAAGTAGGCCCAGGGTTTTACTATTGGATTGTTATTTTACATATCTAGGGTTTTACCATAGAACACGCCTAGGATCTTACCATTGGGATATTGTTCCATCATTGGAGCCCTAGGAGGTCTCCCATAGAGATGCCTTTGTGTGTCTATGGGGTCATACCTCAAATCTGTTATTCCTACAAGAGATTCTTATACAATAATTAAAGACAAGTATATGGAAGTAATCAAAATACTTTATTGAATTCTCAAAATAACATTTATATCTTCAAGTTCATATGGCCTTTATCATGATAGATGGGCTTTATTCATGACAAATAAAATGTTGACCTAAACTATTAGAAATCAAACTTAAACATTTACAAGGAAACCTAGTTGGCTTAATTGAAATAAACAAACTCTTCTAGTCATGGCGTTATAATGCATCAAGGGATATATTTCTTGAGGTTAGCGATATTCCTCATCTCTAAAGTGTAGGATAGGTCACTAAAAGTAGCTTTTTTCTTTTTAGGGATTTCTCCTATGGTGAACTTATATTCACTTATTTTCTTTCCTCAGAAGTTTATTTTCTATAAGTCAGGATTAGTATTGTTGGCCTCTAGAACTAGGCCTTTGTCTTTATATCTTAAGTTGCTCCTCTAATATCCTTTTAGACTATCTTTGCTCATAGTTGGGGGTTTGACCCTTTCAAGATATTGGCATAACATTTTATAGCAATGCGCAAGTTGCTAATTACTTCTCATGTCCCACTTAAAGTGGGAAACTTCATCTTTATATAATATGTTGACATAACTGCTCGAAATAAGTTCAAACTATACCTCCTAAGAATAATATTGTATGCAAAAAAGCCTTGACCACTAGGAACTTCACCGTCTTCCTGACCTTTTGGAGATGAGTGCCAAAGAAAAAGCAAGAGAAAATTCTTTCAATCTCATGATCTCACCAATAAATCTAATGAATAGGGTATCAATCTTTTACAGTTGTGTATTTTTTTCTCCAAGTTAGAGAAAGGCATCCTAGAAGATTATGTTCGTTGAGCACCTGCTGTCTAATAGGATCTTCTTTACCTGAAAGTTTGTGAGGAAAGCTAAGATCATGAGTGAATTATTGTGCCTATCCCTCTTTACTTCCAAATTTTCTTCTCCAAAGGTAATGTTGGGGACTGGAGAGCATACTTTTTATATGGCAAGATTTGCTCTAGCGTGTAAGCCTGAAGTTGCTTTGTTGCCCTTGTGAGCATCTTTCACGCTTTAGAGGAGTTACCTCCTATAGATTGTTTGGGGATCGATGAGATGTCGATGGTAGTACACAAGTTGTTAGTCTCCTATTAGCTTTTGGGTCTCTAAAATGTCACCTAGGTGAGTGCTGGTGGTTACCATCATTTCTATGTCGAGAATATATATTAGAGCCATAATGCATTTGGGCTACAAACTCCTCCAAGTTGCTAGATCAATTTCTTAATTTAATCTTTTAGTTTGCGACACTCTTTAGTTGTATGTCCCTAATCATGGTAAAGTCAATAGTACCTTTCAGGCTTATGTCTCTTCGAATTATCTACCATCTTTAAAATATATTGAACTGGGATTTATTGCTGGGCAACAAATATCTTTGCCCTCATGGCGTTCAAGAGAGTGTACGAAGAGAATAGTCTAGTAAGGTTTGGCTGACAGTTTTCCTAGTTCTCACTTATGTTGGTTCATTTCTCTTATGCCCTATAATTGCATTTATAAAGTCATCACTTCCTCAATCTAGATGTACTTCTCTATTCAAATGAGGAGCTTTTTATAGGTTGTAGGTTGCTTTTCTACTATAAATTCTATGAGCTTTTGGCACTTCAAGTTCTACTGGATGATGCTAGGAGCTCCTAGTTAAGATGAGAGTTCTCATGAACTACTTGAATGCATCTGTTGAAATATTCCCTCAATATTTCTCTATATTTTTGTTTGATAGTGAATAGAAAGGCTATTATTCTGGGGTACTTGCAATTAATGGAGAAATTATGGAGAAAATGCTGTCCAAACTGCTCTCATCAAGTGATTGGCCAAGTAAGCCTCTAATTGAAGCGTGTTAGTATGTGTTTAGTTAGTGTTGTACCAAACACCTTGCAGCAAGCAGCTTCACTCAAGTTATAAAACTCCACTCGTATCAAAACGTTATCTAGGTACTCAGAGGAGTTGCTTATGCCATCGAACTCCAAGAGGTTCAAGACCTACATGCTATAGAGGAATGACTCCACTAAGATGGCCAAGAAAAAAGTGTTACATCTACAGAAAGCAACAACTAGAAGACGATAGTCACTTCTCACAACCACCGAGCATTGAGAGATAGCGGAGCAAGTTAAAGCTCTAGCTGCAATGAGCAATTATTGGGATTGGTCAACTTTAAGAGGTACTACACATTTACTTGCCAAGGTGGCAAAGAGGCTGTACCTCATTCCTTGTTCACCCTTCGCTCAATTCTTTCTCGAGATAATAATGCTTCCAACTGGTTCCAATTAGAGGATTGAGGTCATTCTTGTGAACAGTGTTGATCAGCATATTAGACTACTACTTTAGTCGCAGTTGTTTACACAAATTTCATTGTCTACAAAATTAAATCACAAGATAAAGAAAAATAATGGACAAATTAAATTTGTATTAAAGAATAATATGAGAATTACAATTTATCAGAGAAAAATATAAATTTCTAACAAAACTAATCCCATGATTCTTCTCCTAATATGTTTATGATCCAAGGACTTGAGCTTGTTCTTGGATATATGGTATAGTATCTTTTGACTTGATAAAAGACACTATGGAATTTTTTTGAAACTCGAACCTTGACTTCGAGATCAAAGAACTTGATGACTTGATGCTTTGAAGAGGTATAGGACCTTCGCGGTAGCAATATGTCGTCCCAGCATAAACTTGAAGTTTGAAGACTTGAGTCTTCAACTTGAGAGTATGTGAATATGTATACGTGAATATGTGTGTATGAGAGTCTCTAATAATTCTTTAGATAGGTGCTCAGTAGGAAACTTCAAAATAATTTTTTCTAATATTAGTTAAGTTCTTAATACGTGTGGGGCCACTTAAATTGGGAAAGTCATTTTAAATGGCTTAATTAGGTGTCAGTACTCCTTTTCTATTTATTTAATTTGATCTCTTATATATCTTGAATCTTTATTTTTATGTCCTTGAGGTGTTAATTTGATATATCAACATTTAAGTGTGAAAGTGAGAAAATGAGGTCATTGTTTACTGCTCTTGCATGTGAAACCAACATGACAGAAATATATATAACTAGAAATCGTGACACACGTACGAGTCCACTTAACAAGATAAGGGCTACCAAATTTAAAAAGAAAAAAAAGAAAAGAAAAGAAATGCAGGATGCTTGTTCACGAGAAAAAGACTTCGACGACTTCCAATAACCAAAACTACAATGCAATTTGACTCGAATAAGTGGGTTAACCCAAATAAATTGATAGATTGGTTCAATGATCTAGACCTTCTTCTGAAACGGCGAACTTCCTTTTGTATAAGCATATGCAGAATTAAATTTATTAAAAGAGCACACACGCTACGACAGTAATATGGAAGAAGCAAAGTAAAACAAGTATTACAATTGTGAAAACATAGAAGGTTCCAAAGCCCCAACTCAGTAGTGCAAAGCGACAACATTAATCTCAAGACTAGCTTTCCCAGTTGTGAAATTCAGATAATAGGCCTTTGTCGTAACCCATCCACGTGCCAGACGGAAAACACCAGTCCCGCCCATCAGCGCCGCCTCACAAGACGGGCTAGAAATCGGGCAGCTGCCCATAACTGACATCGTGCTGCCATTGTACTTCTTATTTGTGAAAACAAAGGTGAAGGGATCAAAGGACGAGATCCCCTCCAATGACGCGGCGGCTGAGATCCCTTGTGCGTAGCCTAAGCGTTCGGAAGGCTCCTCTGGTCCGGCTGTCAGCGGATCATCCCTTGTGTCCAGCAGGCCGAAATATGTCGGCGACGTGCCGGTCGAGGTGGCTTTGGCGATGGTCACGGCGGTTACGTTGTGGAGGTGGTGGCAGAAGAAGTGAAGTTTGGTCAGTTTTTCTTTTGCATGGTATAGATTTTTGGCCCATTTTGAAACCGCTTCAGGACTTTGATCTGTGGCATGGCAGGTTGTCATGGCCATCATGATTGTCCAAAATACTACAATTACACTAACTTCCTTCCCCATTGCGCGCATGATTTACCGTAGGAGTGTAAACAGGTTTGGGCTTGCTTACAAATTTATATACATAGAAGTGTTAATTTATGGCTGATTAAGTCATTTTTGGTCATATTTAAGCACTTAGCTTGAAAAGGCTGAACTCACAAAAAGCAATTTTGGATTAAACATTAAGTTTAAAATCAAGATGTTTTAAAAAATTTATTTAAAAGATTTTTTTTAAAAAAAATAAAAAATTATAAGATGTTAGCTATGACAATTATGTAATTAATATAATTAAAATTAAAGGAGTCTGTTATAATATTAAAAATAAGTTATATAACTTCTTATCTTTTCTAAAAAGAGTATATAAAATCTTAACATCTTGATTATAATATTCTAAGTTTATAGCTTTTCGTAAAAAATTATCTAATACTTTACTATATCATATAAGTTTTCAAATATTTTGTAAGATTTTATAATGAGTTTATAAATTCAACTAAACACCTTCTGAACCCCATTTGATACAGAATACATTTATGGTATTGTATTAATCTAGTGACCATTGTTATATCATTACTGGTAAAGTGATTATTGATAGTTATATTGAAGTGACAATAGATATATCTTTATACAATGACATAATTGAGAAACTAAACATGAAAAATTAGTGTAAGAAATTGTAATTTTGATACTTAAATTTTACCACTAAAACAATCTTGACCTTTAATTTTGATTAGCACTCAATTGGTAAACATACATTTAAAGAAAGATACTACTTATATGCTTTTTATTGTTTTTTTTGGATTTATGGAGGAATGAGAGTGGAATATATCGAGGATAGTGATTGAGCACCCCCCGGTATCTCTATTTTTCTTTCAATCATTTGAGTTTGTATCCTCATAAATTTTTCTTCAGTTCCCTAGGAAATAATTTATATGAGGAATCGTTCACTAGCTAGCATTCTCCAACTAGAACAGTGGCCATAGTCTTGACAGCATTGTTTAGGACAAGAGCCGGATGATGCGAAGATCATTTTGTGACCCCAGTTAATTAATTAGTAATTAACTAAACCAAATAATTTGGGTTGCCAATTGATTGTAAGAATATCACACACGATAAATAATCTAATGAGCATTAATGAACACCAACATAAAATGAAAATCCATGATATAAGGGTAAATTGTAAAAATAGAACTGCAATTATGGTAAAAAAAAATTATTAAAGTAAAATCAAAATTTATTAAAAATTAAGAAAAAGGATAAAGGCCAAAAAAATACAGTCAGTACCGTTAATTACTTGTGTGACGCTTGCGTGGTGCCTATGCCGATATTCTATGCATGTGTCACGTAATTGTCACACAATCAATCATTGACGCTGACTGTATTTTTTGACAGCTATCCTTTTTTTTATTTTTTTTATTTTCAATGAGTTTAGGTTCTACTTTGATACCATCCCAAATTTTAGTCTTAAACCATAAAATGTCCATAAATATGATCTTAGTTTTGCAATTTTCCCATGATGTATATTTAATTTTTCGTCAATTAGCTAATTGTGTGATCAACATTTGGATAAAATCATTTTTATTTCCAAATAAATTCCCTGATGTTAAATAATGAGAATTCAAACCGGCAGATTAGGTTTGGCCAAGTTCAAGTAATCACATATAATTCTCAGAAAAGTTTTATTTAAATTATAAAGTTGGAGACTAGAACTTTATAAGGTTCTGGGTCTAAATCTCTTCAAACAATGTGGATAGAAATATAGCTTTACTATAATTACATGTGTGTGCAACTTGGCCTAAATTTGGATCCGTATATCTTTAAGTGAATTGACTTTGTGGGTTTTGGTGTTGTTGCTTTCTACTCTAAGATCAAGCTTGCCTTGAGAAAGTATTAGAGCAATCAAAAATTTCCTAAGATGTCTTTTTTGGCCGCAAATGCTGATATTTATATTGCTGAAGTTTTTGATGGACACAGCATGTTATGCTCAAAGGTCCACCCTAGTCTTTTACACTTATAAGTGGTTTAACTAATGTGCATTTGAGGCATATTTGGAATTAGAGTTAGTTGCATTAAATCCTCAATTTGTGGTCCTCATTGCACATTGCCCCCTAATCATTATTGATGTGCAATTTCACCCCCTAAATTAATTAAAATGTTTGTCAACACCACATTTTGCACTATTCTGGTGGAATCTAATAAGAATATTCCGTTGCTTTCAGCCCACATATTGAATGCTCATTGGTTACATTCCACCGGAATAGTGCAAAAGTGGTATTGGCGAATATTTTTATTAGTTTAGTGAATGAAATTGCACATCAACAACAGTTGGGAGGCAATATGCAATGAAGACCACAGGTTGAGGGTTTAATGCAATTATCCTTTGGAATTAATCATCGAACCCCTTATTTTGATTGGAAACAAGCCGTTTTCAATTGAAAGTATTCTTTTCATCATCATCATCATTATCATTGTCATCATCATCATTAATATTTATTTGTTTATTTCACTACTACTACTACTACTACTACTACTACTACTACTATTACTTATTTACCTCCATTCTTATTCATATATAACATTTGTTTATGCTCACTTATCAATATTTTCATGTTTTGTCATTTTTTACTATGAAAACTTCCCTCTTTTTTCATTCCTTTTTTGTGTTTGTACTTTAATCCATGATTTTAACTTAAATTACTCCTATTAGAAACTTTGACTATATTATTTCATTCGATTGAGATAATCCTTAATCAGAGGAGGCAGAATGGGTTCAAAATGTATGTGTTTTTGCACTCTCTCTCTCTCTCTCTCTCTCTCTCTCTCTCTATGGAAAAGGTAAAAATTACATAAAGGACAGGATAAAAAATGTAACTTGAATAAAAAATAGGGTAGAAGCAGTAATAGAGGGAAACTCAAATGGTAGTGGTGTGGTGGTGGTAGTGGTCGACTAAAATAGGCTAATCACCTCTAGGCTGGAGTAAATTAGGCATGCCTCCAATAACCTATGATTACGCAACCTGAAACCTTGTAGCTGCCCTAGAGACAAACCTCTTTATTTTGAGCCAATCACCTTGGGGCTGGCTTGAGGGTGACCATTTGGTGGTCTGGTAGCCCATGAGGCATTCGCCCTCACGGTGGATGCCCAAGTAGGTAGTTGCATCTCTAGATCGCCTACACCTTTTAGGTGGCCAGTTACCCCTTGGGTGTAACCGCATTATCTCAGGATAGAGGATTCATTCATGGTAGCATTGTATCGCCCTATACCAGACTTTGTGGCTTTACAAGAAGCGTAATTGCTAGTCTCTGCTTAAGGAGTCAATCTATAATAAATTATTTGAGGCAAAGTCTAAATCAGAGCCAAAGTCAAAGTTAGAGTCTATGGTGAGGATTTGTCAATTGAGGAGTTCGAAGAAGTGCCATTCTTGATGAGAGTTGCTTTGCTGTTAGTACTTTGCCCAGTTCATTTACAGCAACAAGTTAAAAAGTTTAATTGATCTTTCTAGTTTGTTTAAATCTATGTTGCCTTCAGTAGAGGACTATATCTTCTTGTCCCCTTCGTGGTACTTCACCATTTTTAGGGGCTATTTCTATATTGGTTTCTTGATCCTTACTGGCCTTTTATTGTTAGATATAGTTAGGAGCTATGGGTTGTACCTTAGTTAGTTTGCTCCAAACTTATTCATATATTTTGTGAGTTTTTAACATTGACTCATAGAGTTGGCCCTTCCATGTAGTTGGATGTTTATTCATAGTGAAAAAGATTTGGAAGGAGCCATTCTTTAATTTCTTTCCTGGGTAGAGTTATAAGTTCCTTTATTGTATAGCCTTTTCTTAAGGGGTTTGGAAGTAAAGTTGTTTTTTTTGTAAGAGATGAGAGTTAGGTTATCCTATCATCTAGAGTAGTTTTCCTTCTTAATGTGTTTACAGATAATTCATCATGAACATTGTGAGCGATTTACTCTGCTAGGTTATTTGCTTATTCCTTTGATGTTTCATACTTGTTACCCACTGATACTTGCTTATGTTTATTATTATTATTATTATTATTATTATTATTATTATTATTATTATTATTATTATTAATTTTTTTTGCACTTTCATAACTCCTTGTTTTTCTTTTTGGTTCCTGCATCTATCTTATTATCAAGCTTATTTGGTCTTGTTGCATCTCATAGAGTAGTAGATAGATTTAGTGCAGATTTGTCGAGCCCAAAGAGATAAGACTACTACTTGTGAAAAGCCCCACTAGGACTGAAGCATGCTGAGGTTAAAGGTTCCCTTTTTTCTACTTAGCATTTAAGTCCTTAGTATAGAGGTACCGTGGGGAATCTTTCTTCCCTAATTCAATGCTACAATTTGAAAAGAGCAATTGCGAGTTAGAAATCTCAGGGTTGATTTGGAAGTAGGCTTTTTAGTTCTCTTAGTACCCATGCTCTTGCAAGGTATAAGGTTGTTTTCATACGGGTTGAAGAAGAGGTCGGGCATTGACTCCCAGTAAGACATTTATGAGACTTCCTACAACTTTGGAATTTTCTAGGGTCGTGTTAATAAGTATAATAGGGCAAGTTAGAATTTCACTCTTCTCCTAAATTAATGCAGCTTGCTATTAAAGATTTAGCTCTATTATTTAATAACTTTTCCTTTTTATCTTTGCTCTTCTCTCATTTTTCCTATCTCCTATTAGGTGGTGAACTTGATTGAAAAAATTGCTAGGCTATTAAGGCATAGAGGAGGCTAGTAGAGTGGTGAAGGATTGTGATAAGTTGAAGTAGAAGTACCCAAAGGAGATCAAGATGGGGAGAAAGTTTTTGGAGTCTTAGGCAGGAAACAATATTTTGGCTGCTGTGCGAGAATAAATCATGAAGAAATTTAAAACATTTGATGCCTTTGATGCGACAGTTAAATAAAATGCTAGCTTGACATCTATAGACTATTTAGGAATTTCACCATGTTTTTACAGAGATAAATGATACCATAGGATTTGGTTTTATTGGATCTAGATGTTTCTATTAATTTTTTAGTTGCAGTAGATGTTGGTGCCTCTGAAGCTAATCCTCATTGCATGGTTAAGGATTCAATTGCTAGTGCAGAGTGTGATATAGAGCGTCACTTTCTCCTTTCTCCTTTATTTTTATAAATTATCTCTCATGGTTCAGCTTCAACGTTTTCATTTTTAGGTAAGTGCTTGGTGAACTTTTGTTTATATATCCTTTTCCTATCTTTTGATTCATTCTCCCTAAGAATGTTGAGTGTTGGTATATTTTTGTTAGGTTAATAGCTTTTCTTTAACTGTTACTATTACACTTTGATGCTTGTGTGTATCTGCTTCCCATAATTTATTGATTGTTGCTTGTTAGACTTCTAAGGAATGAATTATATTTTAGAGCTTCCTTGGTCCTCAATTGGGGTCAATGTATTCCAAGGGCTCCTTTGGGGCTTTGTGTTGGAACGTTAAGTTTCGAGGGCTTTTTTAGCGCCTTATGTGGAATTAATTTGCCTTCAGGATCCAATATGGATCCCTAGTTGAGTTGATATATCATGGGGACCCTCTAGAATCACAAGCTGGCTTGCTGTGCTTTGAGAACCTTATTGAAATCTACGTCTCATGTAGAGTTATCATATTGCTAGGATCCTTTAGGATCTCAAATGGGTTGGCATATCTTTGGGGATCTTGTTTAGATCTCATGCTAAGTCAATGTGTCTTGGTGACCCCTCAGGGCCTCAAGTGAGCTGTTAACTTCAATTAGTGTTTTGTTTGTTTGTAGTAGTTTTATGTCTGCATATTTCTTTTATTTATTTATTTTAGTACTACTTTATATTAGAGCTTTTTTAAATGATCCTACATGACCGCCAAGAGTTTGTGATATGTTCATGACTGTAAAATTATTTAAGATAAATTATGAGATGATGATACAAATATTAATGAGGAGAATAATTGCTCATGCAAGAATATAGTGACTAAGGATGTCGTATCAATATGGTGCAATTGGAAATAATGTTTAGGGTATTGCAATAGATTTCGGGCCAACTTCTCGAAATAAACGGCTTTCACTAGGAATGACTAGGTAGTCAGCCATATGTCAATGAAGAGCTATGGAAGTTCAGTTTCTACCAAAATAAACAATTTTCAAAAAGCATTTTTTCTATAGAGTTATAATGAATCATGAGGACTGCCATATTGGTGTCTTGTTGTGCTTGCTTTCCCATTACGGGACACTCAATTTTAGAGTAATTTTAATAGTTCTTTTACTTTGTTTCTTGGCTATTAAATTCTTTATGCTTTTACTTAATATTTAATGGTTGCACTTGGTAGTTTTTTCACATTTTCTAGGTTATAAAACACATGCCGTACTTTGGAAGTCATTCTCTATTTGGAGGGTTATTTTGTGTCTTATAAGGCCACCTTTCGTAATCGTTTTAGTTGAATAATTTTAAAGAATATAATTGATATTGAGAGCTTCGAGCTTATCTCTAAGAAAAGAAATCATCTTGTTATTGCACCAAACTCTTAGGTGGATTCCTAAAGTGGTCAGTGTTATTACACAATCTAAGTGGTGTTGTGTGGTTTTTCTTATTTCTCCACACGTTTCCAGTATTAGTTTGTTGTATTAGAAGTTCTTTTGTGAAAATCAAATGATTTACGAGGAACAAAAATATTTTATTAATTGCAAAATAAACATGTTCCATCCCTTAGGTGAGACAAAATTTATTCAATAAAGGAAAACATCTAACTAAAAACATGAAAACAATCTCTGGAGCAAGAAAATAAAAATTCTGATGGAAGACAAAAATATCAAAGCATCAATACACCTTTCCTAATGATACACTAGTGACCAAAGGTACAATCTTCTAAGGTAGGGTACAATCTTCTAAGGTTGGAGACATCTTAAGACCTTGGCACTTCTCTTCTTTCCATGGTTTGCAACTTGTAAGCTCCTATATTCACAATTTTGAATTGCTTTTAAGGGCATTCTTGTTTAGCTTCTAGTTTTCCCATAGGCCCTAATGCTTCTGCCCATCGCATCAAGTCTTTGACTTGGAAATTCCTCAAGTGCAATTTGGTGTTATATGATCTTGCCATCCTTACCAGATAGATTTTTTAGTACACATATATGCCTCCATTTACTTCTTGAAGAAGCTCCAAGTTTATCCTTAATTTTTCTAAGTTGTGGGAGTTGTAAACCCTGCAACTAACTCCTACAATTCAATTGGGGCAATTGCTTTCTACCAAACACCAAATTAATTGGTGACTCTTTTTATAAGTTTTGGATGTGGTTCAGTAAGCCCAAAGTACAAATAGGAGTTTATCTTCCTAAGCTCCTAGTCATATCTTTAGAAGTTGGAGTATGGTCTAATTTATAGCTTCACTCCATTAGTGAGCTCATGGACTGATAATGTATGTGAAGAATTATTTGATAGATAAACCCTCAAACCAATTTTGAAGCTTTGCTCTTGTTGAATAGGTTCTATTGTCTAAAACTAAGAATTAAGGAATCACAAATCTTCATGCAACTTTTGCTAGAGGAACTTTATAACTTTTTTTAAAATATTCTAGTTAGTTCTGATTCTGCCTACTTAGAGAAATAATACACTATTTCTATGAGGAACTTTTATTGATAGGTTGCCTATAAGAAGGGTCTCATTAGGTTTTGCCTCTATTGAGCAAAGAGGCACCAATAGTCATTTAATTTTTCTGGAGTGCTGGCTTAGTATTACTAAGCTCAGTATTTTCTAACCAGATTATAAGTATCTTTAAGCATCATCAACTAGAAGAAGCTTTTTTTGAGGGCCTTTGCCTTTAGGGATGTGTCACCTGAGTGGTTTCTATAGAGTCCTCTATTGATTTCACTTATCATGTGTCCTACTCTATCTTGAGGTGAACATTTTAGGTAGGTTAAAGAGAAACATCTTTTTGTAGGGTTTTGCTTATTACCATAGATCTTAAGGCTTCCACTTTCAACTCTCTTATCTCCATTGGGTCATTAGGGAGAGTGCCACTTTAGAGTATCATAAAATATGGTCTATCTTGGTCTAAAGGTTGTTTTGATTTCTATCACATTAGGGAATGGTGAAAGTTTGAATTCTTGGAGTTACACGTCCAGCTTATCAAGCACCAAGAAAGAAACTTTTGATCGCCTCTAAGGTACTAGTGATTTTAGTCAAGTAGTCACCATAGGATTTTCATTGCATGGTATTTGTGTTAGGGTGAATTTCTCAAACATTCAATTAATCTCCTCAACCCACTATAGACATTTCATTGTAATATTATCTTTTCATCATAATTTTCTCTAACTTGGTTCATTGCCAGTTGTGAGTCGCTATGGACACACAATCGTTGTGCTCCAATGGTGAGGGCTAATTTCATCCCTACAATTAGTGTTTTGTGTTCAACTTAGTTATTTGAGGTAGAAAAATTGAATCTTACAAGGTATCCTAACTTGTCTCTCTAAGGGCTTCAAGACTATCCTTGCTCCAGTCTTAAAGTTGGAGGAGTAACCATTTATATAAAGAATTCATGTACAGATGGAGCTCTATAGTTCATCTTCTATGTCTTGCTCTATGAGGTTAGGTAATGTTTGGGCTTTGATTACTAGTTGAGCAATATTTTATTTTTTATTGGCTTAGCTTAATCGCCTATTTCACCATTCTTCTTTAAGGTTCCAAAATATTTAGTACTTTCTTCAAAAGATTCTTAGTGAGCACTAAAACCTAATGAGTTTGAAAATAAAGCTTGAGCTTACTTGCAACCATAAATACGAACAATGCTAGTTTTTTAGTAAGAGAATACCTTAGTTATAGACCATTAAATGCTAGCTAACATAATAGATAGGTTGTCGCTCTCTCTCTTGCTGTTGTACTGGGGTAACACTAATTACTACCATATAGCAATTGTTCCCCTACTCTCACTTTATTAGTGGATGAGGTGATGTCTTGTAGGTGTTCAACTGTTGAAATACCTTTCAGCTTTCTCTTGTCCACTCAAACGTTTCTTTCCTCATTGAGTTTTGGAAAATAGAAGTTACTTTTTGGTGAACTTTGATACAAATCTATTCAAGTGTTAAGTTGTCCTACTAACATTTGAACCTCCTTAATAGCATGTGGGGGTGGTATCTCAAAGATTACTTTTATCTTTTCTAGGTTCGCCTTTATTTCCTACTGTAAGATAATAGATCCTAAGAACACTTCGCCCCTTATGTCAAACATGTATTTTCCTAGGTTGAGTCACTTGTTGAATCTTCTAAGCTAGTTCTATCCTTGATAGGCATCAAAGGAACTGAATAATTCACTCTTTGTAGTAGAGTCCATTGATACATCAATTCTTGGCAATGGGAGAGGGCCATTCTAACATGCTTTCTTTAGATTTGTGAAGTCAATGAACATTCTACATTTTCCATTCATTTTTAGTACTGGAGTAGCTACTCTAGGTATTGGAGTAGTCAAATTTAGGGTAAAATGCAAATGACTCCCATGTTAAAAAAATTTGGCAAATTACCCCCTTGCGAAAAAAAATACACAAAAAATACTCTCATATTTTAAAAAATCATGCAATGAACCCCCTCTAAGAGTGTGAGTGTAAGACATGCGCCCGTGTGTGCATCTAGATTTAAATTTTTATATATAAAAAGATAATTATACTCTTATCCACCAACTATTTGATCTTCTTTTCAAAAATTAACGATTTAAATCAAATTATATTATATATTTTTAAAAATATATAAATTATATATATAATATGTATATATATTATATATTTATGTCTATATATATTATATACAAGTGTATATATATTATTAAATATATAAATAACTATCCACCCTACTGGTAGACACTGCTAACAACCCCCGTCGAATGCCGTCAGCCACCATGGCTATATTGGCCATGGCATCCAATAGCCAGATCTAGCCACAGTGCTACCATAACAATCATGGTAGCCCTTGAGAGATGGGGAGATAGAGTGGGGGGTTTGGGGGGCCAGAACATGGAGGGAGACTGGGGGTACTATAAACTACCATGGCAGCCTGTAAGGGTGGGATGGGGGGAGACAGGGTGGCAAGGGTGGGGGGGTTTGGGGGTAGAGTTTTATATTATATATATTATTAGATAGTTATATATATTATCGTAAATGTATGTATTATATTGTATATATTATTATATATTATCATATATATGATAATAAATATATAAATATAACTATTTTATAAAATACATATGTATATAAATATATTTTATATTTTCTTAAATATATAATATTTAATTTGAAAAAAAATAATTAAAAAAATGATATAAATAAAAGTTATTTAAATTTTATAGATAAATTTATATAAAGATAATCCTATTAAATAATTATATATATTATCATATATATGTGATGATAACATCATATATACTAACATATATCTTATCAACAAAAATATATAAGTATATAAATATATTATATATATTATGATAAATATATATAATATTTAATTAGAAATGAATAATTAGAAATAAAAAATATATAAATAAAATTTATTTAAATTTTATAGATAAATTATATATATGTATATATATGTTATATAAGAATTTAAGTATAAATAAAAAATATGTTATATATTTTATGAAATTTAAATTTTATTTACTTTGGAATGAATTAATAGAAAGAAAGATGAATATAATTGATAAGATAAAAATAAATGTGATTTCAATTTTATAAATAAATTTAAATATGTATAAAATGAGAATATATGAAATAATGAGAAATGAGAAATAATGATAAATTTATATGTATGTATAATATGGGAAATATATGAAATAATGGAGGAAGAGAGAAATGAGAAATAAAAAGAAAAGAAAAGAAAAGAATGAAAGAAAAGAGAAAAAATGATAATAAAAGGTTATTTAAATAGAATTGAAAATATATTAAATGATTAAGGGTAAATTAATCTCTTTATGTTAAAATTATGTTAAATAGGCATCAAATGAGATGGGGGAAGTGTTGTGTATGGTTTTTTAAAACATAAGGAGGTTTTTTGTATATTTATTTTTTACAAGGGGTAAAATGCCTATTTCATAGGATAAATTGCAATTAGCTCGTCAAATTTACCTTGCCTTTAGTAGCTTGTCTACTTCTTGATTATCTAATTTCTTTCTAAAACGAAGTTCTTCCTCTTCTATTAATCGATTTTATACTGGGATCCATATGGAGGTGGTGCAATATTATTTCTAGTAGGACTACACAAAGGTTTGTCATGCACTAAGCAAACACATCGTAGTTTTCCCTTAGAAAATCTATTATATGTTCTTTCATGCTTCGGCACAATAGAGTGTTGACTTTAGTAGTTTTGGTGGGGTTGCCCAAGAAGGCTTCAACCACTTCATGTTGTTCCTAAACAACAACTTTTTGATCTTTAGCTTTTCATTTATAAGACTACAATTCTTATGGTAAGAATTCCACATCATTGGCCTCCCAGATCAAGTATTTCTCCTTATCTTGGGCATGGCGTTGGAAAGTCTCAAGGTAGTTGTCGTAGGTCTTTAAGGTAATTTTTGCTCATTTTGAGATCTTGATGTAACATTCCCTAGTTATTCTTTTGTCACCAAATATTTCTCTAAGTCTATCAAGAATTAGAAACTTCATTGTCATATGATATGTTGAAACTATCATCTAAAAAAGATATAGAGTAAGTCTTTTTAAGATGACATTGTGAGTGAAGGGGACAATCACAACTAGGAAGTTGACCATCTTAGTCACTAGTAGGTGCCTAGGGACAATGGAAGTGAAATCCTTGCCAAAGCTTCCATTGTTTCTTCGCTTAATCCTTCATCCTTTACGAGAGGCTAGTTCAACTCACTGGGTTGAAAGATATCCTAGGGTATCGATAGCAATTTGTACTATAAGATATATTAAGATCAGTAGACCAGTTATTCTATTTTTGTCATCAAATTTGGGAAGTAATGCTTATCAAAACTGACTTAATCAAGTACTTGCTCCTCTCTTTTCTCCCATTGGTTCGAATGTTGGGGAGCTACAGCTCTTCTCTTTACTACCTCTTTAAGATGTTGCTTGCTCGAGCTCAATTGCATTTCTTTTTTTGAGGTAGCCCTTTTTGTCCCAAAGGTGATCAAAAGCTTGACTTAAAGCTACTCTCAGGAGTGAGCTTTTAGAATAGAGATTCCTATATTAGTAGGAAGATCATATCAATCTCATAATTCCACAAGTAATGTGTGAGATTACCTAAGTATTAGCTCTTTGAGAGCCTAGGTTGGAAGGTTTTATGTGGGAATCTAAAGTACTAGAGCTATAAGGGGGGGATTATCATGGAAGATTACGAGGATGTTAATCTTCTAAAGTTACGCATTATTTAAAAGAAGGAGATAGATTAGGATCCATAAAATCAAACGAAAAATAGGTAAAATAAACTAATCATCTCCTTCCCAAGGATCAACTATATGCCAAAAATTAGGATTAGAAATTTGAAAATTACCTTTGATGAAAGGATTCAAAAGAATCAACTAGATCTCTCTAAGGACTCCTCCAATGGAAAATCTACAAGCTCCAACATCTTGAACTAGTTGCACCATTCCCAAGCCTCCAAAAATTAGCAAAATTGGCACACCTTTTTCACCATCAATATAGTTAGTAAATAGACAAAAATCATTGGAAATTGAAGCTCCTTGGTCACCCAATCAAAGCTTCAAAATCGGCCATAAAACAGTTTACCAATGAACTTTAATTTCCTCAAGTGTTGAACCTCTAATGTTTAGTCCACACTCCTAGGATTAGCTCTCAATCAACCTTGCTCTACTAGAGACAAGAGGATGAAGGTGACGATAGAAGTAAGTGGTTTTTAGAGGAGGAAAAAGAGAAGAGAGAATTTAGGAAGTAGTTATTCAACACATGATTACACCATCTTTTGGAGGGAAAATGAGAGGGACGCTAACAATCACAAGTGGTAGGCTACATGCTTATTTATAGGAGGGATAGAGGCTTCATCACACCCTCTATACATGTGTGCCTACTAGCCAACTTGCATTTGCATTTACACTTTATCTCATGAAATGGAATGCCAACTTGCATGATTCAAACAGACTCTTCCATTTGATTTTCCTCCAAAACTCAAATTCCTAATTGAATTAAATTAACTCTTTAATTTAATTAATTTAGCTCAATTCCTTAAATTAATTAACTTAACCTTTTAAGTTAACTTGACTAAATAATTGTTATACGACACTAATTAAATTAGCACCTTAATTTAATTGGCCTAATTTAACTCCTTAAACTAGTTTGATTAATTTGACACTTAAATTGCTCAAGCCAAAATGACCAATTAAAATTAGTCAAAACATTTTTCTTTTCTTTTCTAAAAACTTCCTAGCTTATGATTTTCTAACTCCTTATAAAATCATTTCCATCAGATAAAAGTTTCCTTAGGTTTTTGTGTCTAACCTATTAGATTCATCCATTCATTTGACATAGGCTCATAACTCATTATGATATTTGGAATGAATTATATCTTGATGAACCATTATAGCTTATGCCTACTATGCAAATATGGTCTTTGCATCCCCTATCTTTTGAAAGAGATTTAGGGTAAGATATTTATTGGCTCCCAAATAGCCTCAATAGCTATGTCTCTATACTTCATATTAGATTCCCCTTTATGACCTTAACTTTGGAAAACACATTTTTCAAATTATCATACTACCTTGTGCAAGGATTTTTTGGAATCGATTATTATAGAATACACAAGAGATGCATTTATTTTTCACAACAATGAGAAAATGGATCCCATCATGGATCTCACAAACCTCTATGCTTAAGTAGCTCACATCCAATCTCAATGTGCTTGGGGAAAAGTCAAAGTATGAAGACCTAAACATAAGGTTATTATGAATCCTCAAGTTTAAGGACTAATTATATACACTATTATAAGCTTGAGAACTTACCAATATGGCTATCTAGTAAATTCTCTAGACAGAGTCTTTAGTTAACTTGTTCCCTAACAAGCATCCACTAATATACATTTATGTCTAATAAAGATTGCCTATGAGATTAAACAATATGTAACCCCTTGGAGTATACATTATTAGTGCAAGTCTATCAGAATCTTAGATCCTTTCTCATAAGAATCTACGACTTGGAATATTTAAAATCATGATCATAAAAACTTATTTCAAGATCACATAGGCTAGGCATCGAAGAAATAGGCAACTGGAAGAATTGTAAACCTAAAGCCATGATCCCCAAAATAATGTAGAAAATTTATTCAAGTTTTTTCTACTTATTCTTTACCAAACATTTAGCCTATAGAATAGAAAACCTTGTAGAATATTCCAGCATTGCTAAAAATGCCATTGTAGAGCAAGCAGTTCCACCTCTCAGAAGTCCTTACAATATCTACTGAAAAAAAGGATCCTTCCTTTAAGAGATTAAAAGTATCAAGACTTGAGAAGACTTTCCTCAAGTCTCAATCTAATATTAAAGAATGAGTGCAGTCTTCCAAGAGGGAATAGTGTATGCTTAGATCATCCAAAGGAGAACAATACGTGACCTTTTCTGTTTCAACAGAGTTTATAGCTGATTGAAAAAAAGAAGGTTAAGCCCATCTTTACGTTGGAGCCATTTGTCTTGTCTTTCTACACCATGAAATAAAGGGATGCTAATTGGAGCTAAAATAGCACTCCTTGATGCCTATTTTGTTGAGTACCAAAACACCGTGATTAGTACTATTGTTTAATTCCAAAAGTGCCATGGTGACATTTTTCCCAAACTACACCATATCTCTAGATGTTCCCTATGTTCTAATAACTTACAAAGTCCAAGTCCAAGTTGTAGGTGCTGAGCAAGCTATATCTACTGGTATGACAACTCTCCATCACCAGATTGTATATAGACTGCAAAACCATAGCCTTGATCTGCACAATCAAGGAACACCCTACACTCTAATGATTCTTCTTGGTGTAAGATAAGAAGTTCCCATATTCTTCTAGGTCCTAAGCTAGCTCGAAAGAAAGAAATATTAAAACCTCATGTGAGAATAGATCATTAGCTATAAGTCATTACATCAAACTCATGAAACAGTAAAGTCCTCTAGCTTCCAATTCTAGAAACTCAATGGTAGACGTGTAAAGACCATCTTCGATGTTCAAAAGGATGAAGGACCATTAGGTATCATCTTTCAACAAATGATAGTTGCGTCAGCTCCCATTCAAGAAAAAGACCTTTACGTCTTTTTAGGTAGTTTTGATCTAAATGGAAGAGCAACTTACCTAGACAAGATCAATGGACACTTTATATAGGACATGGATCTCTTAGAATATGATCCAAGATGCTCTTATGATAAATGGGAATCTGATGATGATAGTGAAGACTACAACTAGTGTCGCAAACAATGTAAAAAAAAAAAGTAAATCTTTCAAGAAAAACTCCTGCTAACCTCAATAACATGAAGATCTAGATGTTGAGCTACCATAGCCTCAACCATTACCTTGGTAAGAAAAAAACGTTACACATTTAACGAAAGAATGAAATACTAAGTGCACGGTACAATCCAAAAAATATAACCTTTTTCCCTCTCTAGTTTATCAATTATATATGATGTTCCACTATAAGCAAGATTTCCCACTAATGAAGAGGCAAACTGGCAATTTCGGCTGTACACTATCAAAGCTTTATGTATAGTTGATAAGAATTAATAGTGAAAGGAGGATAAAGCCTCTCACATAGGCAGAAAAGGTCCTCAATTGGCAAACATCCTATGCTAAACTTAGAATAGGGTTTTGAAAGATCTAGACAACAAGATAGAGCAAGTTGTCTCTAAAGTCCACTCTACAAAAGCCAAAGTTGATAGTCTGACCTCCAAGATGCAAAAATTTCATGATGGCTTTATCAATAAGGTATGCACTCTTTACAGAGACCTCCATTTTCTCATAGATCAAAGGAAATTTAATGATGAGTTCTACCAGAAAAAAGCTGAGTTAAGGAGACTAAAAACCTATCTTGCCTAAACAAAAGCTAATAAGTAAAAAGTGATATAACCTTTCTGTCCCACATATACTTGTTTGATATCTTACCAACAATCAATCTCTTCCAACCTCACCACTAGACTATTCAAAACAATTTTCAAGACCTTTAGCCTCCTAAAAAAGCTTCAGAGAGCATCTTCTCAGGACCCATTAAACTAAAATTCTCAGCTTAAGTTTAGAAAAAAGCCCAGTATTTTTTTTTCCACAATTATCCTCTAAAACAAAGCTAAAAGATCAACCACATCTTGAAGTCTTTGTGGCACTAAAAGATTCCAAGAAGAAAGTGCTAATTATGATGAGTTCAGATATCTCAAATGAGGCCACAGAAGGTTCTAAAAAGAAAAATCTTGTTGTTATGGATTCAGATATCTCATTCAAGGTATCTCATGAAGAATCCTCCAGTGGTGTTCCTAATAAAGATTCAGAAGTAGAGCTTGCTAATATAATATCTATGCTAATGGCATCTAAGATAGGTTCAAGCCATCAAAGAGAAAAGTAAGCTGTTGAAAACACTAATTTTGAGATAGAATCACACTAGGACATTGAACCAGTGGAGACCTTACCTACAGAAAATGCTTTCTCCATACCAACCAATGGTCCTTGGTTCACCTTTGATGACATCACCATGTTGGGAAAGATAGACTCTATTCTTTTGTTGCTCAGATTGATATACAGCTTACAAGAGAAAGAGCCAACTTGTAGACTATTTTAAGAGAATTTGCATCCAATTTTACAGGTACTCTCAAATATTAGTTCAAAAGTCTTGGAGAACATAGACAAATGTAGCTCTGCCAAGTCAATAATCTAACAATGACCTTAGGAGAAATTCACCAAGATTTCATTAGAGACGTCTCTCTCATAAACAAAATAGTAAAATATGATTATTTTTCTATGAGGCTTTGTTCTTTCAAGAAGAAAAATCTTCACTTTATCTTCCAAAGAATGCCCCAGCTATTCTATATGCTGAATGGATCTAACGATCTAAATTTGAAGCACATCTTTCTCACATCACTTTCTAAAGAAATCTAACTTGAGCTCTAGAGAATGATTCATGCCACAAGAAAGGATATAACTTTCATCAGCCTTGGCAAAATTCATCAAATAACTCTTATAGCCCTTGATAAGCTCTACAAGCAATGAAACTTCTTCAAAGAACTTCAAGATAATAGATCTATCTTGAAGAAGGCTTGCAGCAATCCTACCTAGAGATAAAGTGTAAAGGTAAAGAAAAGTGGTCCTATTCTTCTTACAAGAAACGAACTAGGAAATTTAAGGAGAAGAAAAGGCGCTTAAGGCTTTTTAGATTAAAGCTTTTTAGGAAACAAAATGCAGATTATTGTTGCCTTTGTAGAAAGAAAAGGCTCTTTATAAAAATCACCTTATTAGAATAAACAAGTCTGCTTGTATGATGTCTCATAATGTTCAAGTACAATATTTTCTGATACATATATTCAATCCTTGTACTCTAAATAGGAAGGGCAAATAGAAAACATAATGTTCATCATCCAAGATTCATCTAATGAGGAACAAACACCCCTAGTTGAAGAATCTGAGCCTAAAGGTTATCTATCTATTTTTACGCTCCAAGCCAGTTCTATCCTTTAAGAAATCATTCCAATTCCTTATGTTATGGTGTGCATTCTTCCATCCAAATGTGATAGGCCAACTAAAGTAATTGAATTTGTGAATGTAGATACAATATGAATCATGATGAATCTAGAAATCCTCCTACAAGATGTTTAGAAACCTCATTATGAATACTTCTAAGCCACAGAAGGCCAGATGTTCAAGTCATCCCTAATCAGCAAGAAAATAATGGAATTTAATTCTTCCTAAAATGTACGACATGGATGCAAGTCCTTGGAAGTAAGCTATATGGCAAAGATCATTTGTTGGCTTTAACCTATACTTTAAGGCCTAAAGACACCAAGTCTTTCCCATAAGCATTAGGTTCAAAAGAAACATCCATCTATTCACAATTGTCCAAAATATCTATGCTCACAAAGATGCTTCTAAAGAATACTCTAAGTTTGTTCAGAAACTTTAATAATGTTGTGCGGAGTCACATGCAGATTTCAAATATCTTCATCCATCATGGGTGAATGTTAATTTTTTTCATTCAATTACCTTTCAAGTCGAATAAAGATACTAACCCTATGAAGGCTACTCATCCTAGAATGACTCCAGATGACCTTACCTTGGCTAGAAAAGAGTATAGTCAATTCCTCTCATTGGGATTGATCAAACCAACAAAATCTAATTGGGCTTATTTTGCATTCTATGTGAACAAGTGGTATAAACAAGTCAAAGCAAAGAAAAGGCTTGTCATTAATTACAAGTCTTGTAAACACTTCTTGCAAGATATGTTTCCTCTTCCAAAGACCCATATAATGTTCTCATATCTAGCCTAAGCACAAGTATTCCCTAAATTTGATCTCACAATAGAATCTTGGCAATTAGGGATTGACCTAAAAGATTGGTATAAGATGGCCTTTTGTCGAAGTGCTTAATACTAATTGATGATCATGCCATATGGACTTAGAGTCACCCCACAACAATTTTAGCATGCTATGATGAGAATATTTGATCCCATCTTACATAGTACGCTAGTCTATATTGATGATTTCTTATTATTCTCTCAAGATAAGTCAGCCTATTAGAATCTCTTACAACAATCCTTAGATTTGGCCCAAGCCTATAGAATTATGCTCTCTAAAAAGTAAACTTTTATTAGGCAATCCAATGTTGAATTACTTGGGATGAAGTTCTGTGATAGTCATTATCAACCTAGTCCATATATCACTTAAGAACTCCTCAAGTTCTAGATAAGGATTTCTCTCTAAGGAGATCTAACAATTTCTTAGTTTGTGAATTATTTCCAGGATTTTCTTCTTACATCATAGAAGTATAATATTTAGTTATCGAAGATGCTGAAAAAAAATACCTTCTCTTATAGAGATGAACTAACAACAATTGTCAAAAAGATAAAGGAATATGCTAAAATGTACCACTTTTGAAGATTCCCAACATAGGCCACAGAATTCTACAAATAGATATAAGTAGTGAGTTTTGGAGAGCCATCTTCATTAAAGAGATCGATGGAAAGCAATACTACTATGGACATGTCAATAAACAATTTACAAAAGTAGAAAAATATTATCATATGGTCTACAAAAAAAGTCCTTGCCATCAGGTATGGCATTAAGAAATTTGACTTCCACTTTGTTGGACATTATTTTACTATAGAGATGGATAACTCCTCTTTTCCAAGGATGACGAATTTCAAGAACAAGGAAGTTCCAAAGCCATAACTATTAAGGCTCAAAGATTAGTTCTCTAATTACTAGTTCACCATATGACACATTAAAAGAGATGCCCATCTTATCCTTGATCTACTCTTTAAACCAAAATATGTCTTTCTCATTCCACGATAAAAATCATTCCCATAATCCTTATGGTCTCGTCATCATCATGCAGATCAACTAATACTTTTCTTGCCACTTCTATATACAATGAAGCATTCCAAACTAATAATGGCATTAACGATTTTGCAAGGAATAATCTTTTTCCTTAATCTTGAAAAATTTTAAATGCTATTAATTATAGTCCTAATAAAGTCTGCTTTTATATGGATTGCCCATTCTTATGTTTCCTAACATTATCTTCCATAATTTCTTTGCTAAAAGATAGATTATGATACCTTTCATGTGTGGCAATTCTATATTATTTTGCAACATAGATGTTTCCTCATAAGATGGTTCAGTTCTTATTTGATGAACTAAATGAACTATTCTTGCTATGTGTATTCTTGTTATGGTTGGATTCCATAGAAAATTGAATACAATTATTTCACAAAGCTATCCAGGAAGAAACATGATCAGAAATACAAGTTGTCATTATATTTCACAAACCATATTACATCAAAAATACATATCTTCTTGCATTACTTCCTAAAGAAATCTAGCCTGAGCTCCAAAGAATGATTCTTACAACAAGAAAGGATAAAACTCACATTGACCTTATCTAAATTCATTAAACGACTCTTCTAGCTCTTGATAAACATTGTGAGCAGCAAAACTTCTTTAAAGAACTTCAAGATAACATATCTATCTTGAAGAAGGCCTGTAACAAATCCTACCTGGAGATAAATTGCAAAGGCTGAGAAAAGTGTTCCTATTCTTCCTCCAATAAGCCAACTTGCAAGAAATTTAAGGGAAAAAAAGAAGTGCTTAAGGTTTTTAAGAAGAAATCCTTTCAAGGAAAAGAACATAGATTGTTGCTACCTTTTTGAAATGAAATAGCACTTTGCAAAAAGTTGCCCTAACAAGAGAAATAAGTCCACCCATATGATGTCTCAAGTCCTATAATGTTCAAGTATAACATTATCTGATATAGATGTTGAATCCTTGTAATCTAAACATGAAGAGCAAACAAGCACCCTCAGTTGAAGAATTCAAGCCTAAAGATTATTTGCCTATTTTTATGTTCCAAGCTAGTTCTGTCCTCCAAAAAATTATTCCATCTCCTCATGTTGCGGTACACATTCCTATATCTAAATATCATAGGCCAATCAAAGTAATTGGATTCATAGATACAGGTACAATGTAAACTATGATGAATCTGAAATCCTTCTGGAAGATGCCTGGAAACCTCATTGTGGATACTTTTGAGCCACAGATGGCCAGAAGTTCAAGGCATCCCTAATCAGTAAGAAACCTATCGAAATTTAATTCTTCCTAAAATATATTATATGGATGAAAGTCCTTTGAAGAAAGCTATATGGTAAAGATCTTTTTGTTAGCTTTGACCTATACTATAAGGCCCAAAAACCCCAAGTCTTTCCTATGGGCATTATGTTCAAAAGAAACTTCCAACCATTCACAATTGTCCTAAAAGATTTTTATTCTCACATTACTCCTAAAGAATATCTTGAATTTGTCTAGAAACTCCAATAATGATGTGTAAAGTCTCATGTAGATTTCAACCATCTCGTCCATTATGGAAGAATTTTGATTTCTTCATTTAACTACCTTCTAAGTTGAATAAGGATACCAACCTTGCAAAGGTCACTCATCTTGGAATAACTTTAGATAAACTTGCCTTAGCTAGAACAAAATGTAGTCAACTCTTCTCTTTAGGATTGATCAAATCAACAAAATGAAGTTAAGGTTGCCTAGCATTATATGTGAACAAGTAGTTCAAACAAGTCAAAGGAAAAAAGAGGCTCGCCATTGATTCCAAGCCTTTAAATCACTTCCTTCAAGATGAAGTTATGTAATGGTCATTATAAACCAATCCCATATATCACTCAAGAACTCCTCAAGTTTATAAACAAGGACTTTTCTATTAAGGAGATCCAACAATTTCTTAGTGTCATTAATTATATCATGGATTTCTCTCCTAAGTTGTTTAAGTATACTAGCTAGTTGTCTACGATATTGAAAAAAATGCCCCATCTTGGGGAGACGAATAAACAACAGCCGTTAAGAAGCTTAAGGAAAACTTCTAAAATCTACGACCTTTGAAGATTGCCAACATAGGCCATAAAATCCTATAAACACACGTCAATGATGAGTTTTGGGAAGCCATACTCATTGAAGAGATTGATGTAAAGTAATTGTAGTGCCCCCATCCAAGAGGTACTTGCTTCAAACCGTGGTGCTACTTTAATCTAATTTCTTGAAATTTCAAAGAAAGACAAAATATACACCTCTCACGAGTCTCACCTTGAGTAATTCCATAACAATATGAAATGAATAAATGCTCTAATCAAATTTTAAAATTCAAACTCCACAAGCATTTTCATAACTTTCAAATTTTTAAACAATCTCCAACCACGTAAGATAATAACTAAACTCAAGATGGATCTTAGTCATATTGAAAATGACAAGCAAAAAATGTGAATTTCCATAACAAATCATAATGGCCAAAGGCTTATGATTTAGTCATACTCCAACATCATTTTCTTGGAACTCTAACCAATTACATTTTGTGGTAGAAAAGGATAGCAACCTGATGGCAAATGCCTCATTTACAATACAAACCTAATATATCATGTCCTTGCCATTAATTTAGGCCTTAATAGTGTTATTGACATTATGTACAATGCGACCATGATCATGATGCCTTCCATTCCTCAATTTGGCCAAATAACAAAAAAGAATGATACAAAAAGAATGTGTTCGAATGACTCAGTGAGGTAAGCATTTAAATGGTATAGGCAAAATCAGACAATATGAAATGCAATATATATCTATAAGAAGAATATTCATTCCAAATACGGATAACTAAAAGCACATGCTGAAATAACTAGATGTTAGGGAATTAAAAGATTTTAAGAAATTCACAAAATAGGACTAAAGGCCAGTACTTCTTAAACAACACATGATGGGCTGACTCAATGTCATCCGATAACATCGAAGAGTTATCTCAAATTTTAATTGTATTTGATAGAAAATCTAAAAACTCATAGCCAGGATTTGTTTTAAAGAACCAAGTGAACAAAGTGTTTCATTAAAGACTTAGATTTCAAAATTCTAGAATTTAACCAAATTAATGAAACTTGTTAGGTTGAAATTTTTGCAAAACTGACTGTAGGACATTTACCAACCTTATGAATCCCAAAAATTTACGTAATACTACCTTATATTGCCTCAATAAGCTATCAACTCACCAATCATCATAATACAAATTGGTAGGATCAAGCCTAAAGTAGCAGCCAATCTCTAATTATCACGAAATTAGGATCACAAGCCAGGTCTTTATTGGTAAACCAGCAATTAATGGCTCAATGCTTTCCCAATCATCTTGCTAACTAGTCCTATTGGCCCAAAATTTCCTAAGGGCATCCCTAGGATAAGATAATATGATATATATATATATATACATATATGAAGGTTCTAGCAACCAACACAAAATATGCTAAAATCTCCATATGAAGTAAAATAATTTTTAAAAAGAACTTTTATGAGAAATCAAGGAAGTCAAATAAACAAAAAGTATTGCCCATACAATCTGACAACCTCTCATCCAATATGATGTAGTAACAACTAATCAACAAGATTACCTCTTAACAGTAGCACAAAATATGGTGGCTCAAAGATAAATTAGTAAAATCACGCTTTAATAATTTTGTGGATTTGAAAATTTTATAGTTCAAATAAAGGATTTTCAAGTTCAGTTCAAGTGAAAATATCTATACACTCAATATCTCAAGTAATACATATAAGAAAGACCTTACTCTCATGCCAATATTTAGAAGGGGACCATAGACAAAAGAGTGATATGAAATATTCAACTAATATCTAGAATTCAATGCATGAGTTCCAAGATAGGTCATTCACATAAGAAGTGGCACGAAGAAATCAATTAATTTCAAACTAAAGAAAGAATGATCAAATAATAAAATATATCTATTATGTAAGTTCTTTCCTCAACAAGGATATCTTGTATCATATATCGAACGTAAACGTCACTTGGCATTATTGAGTTGTGGAGCTTTTTCTGAGTGAGCTCAATCACCTGAGTCCTCGATACCTAGGTATCCCTGAAACACATTGTAAGAGAGACTAGGATAATATCAACTTTATTTTCTAGTCTATGAAGCTATACTTAATAAACATATAAATTTTATCATCTTTTCGTAATTTTTAGCTATACTCCTAATTAGAACTTGCCATACTTAACTACAATCCCATTTATAAGTGAATTTAAAATCTTGTAAATTTTAAATCCATATTATTTACGTTAGAGAAGTTTATTCTAATGTGGTTACTCAAATTACCTTGCTCAATCATATGAAATGGTTATTATAGGTCACACTTTCCTGAATTTATAAGTTTAAATCATACATATTAAGTATTATTTACATTCCAAAACTAATTGAGCTCAAATCACTTAATATACAATGATTCAAGGTTTGTTTTATATTCTAGTAGAGATTTTAGCTCAATTTGTCCAATTGCTTTTTCACTTTAGTCAATCAAATATTCCACTTTCATAATAATCTTAATTGGAGTTCCAACTTTATCTCACTTTATTGTCTTGACTTTCAAAGCACGTCAATTAGGTTTAATCAATCTCAATTAAATATATTATCAATTTCGGACTAATATTTCATTCTTATTGTAAAAAGTATTACTCAACAAATTTAGTATATAACAAACAATTTAGTCTATATTCAACAAACTTAATGCATTCAATCTAAAATTGTACTTAACAATCAATTTTAGTCAATTTAATCTTCCAACGAACCATATCAAGTGACTCAATCGATTAAGCTAAATTTTACTAAATTGATTAGGTTGAAACCCAAATCACAACCTAAAACTAGCCCGTATGCATTTGAAATTAGATTTCCTATCTGTTATCTAAGACTCGTCGGAGCACCACCATTTGTTGCCACTAGAGTTGAGGTCCACTACCACTAATAAATGCTCCTTGACATACAGAGCAAAGCCCTCAATCAATTTTTGGGCATGTTGTCATCCCACCTATCAATTAAGCTAAGAACCACTACTACTACCACCTTTTATTCTCCTTTTGTGTTAAATCATGAAATTGGAAACACCACTAAAATGCTCTTGTTGAGCCTATCAAAACCTACTCTCCGTTCATAAGTTTTTGTTGCCAGAAACTAGAAACCTATCACCTCCAAAGCTCACCATAATTGAGCTCAATTTTTTGGTTTTCTATCAGTTGGTTCAAACAGTTTTTGGTGTCGCTAAGTTCATTATGAGCTAAAAAAGATAATGATTGGCTTAACTGTCTATTTTTTTAATATCTAGAAAGGTGTTGGTTGGGATGAGGGAGTTTGGTTATGCATGTAGAGATTAGGAAAAGTGGAAAGACTCTCCTTTTGTATTTTTAAGTTTTGAATAATCATAATTTAGCCCTAGCATTTTACTTAGTTCACAATTCTAACCTCTTAATTTTCTGATTGCCTCACAGTAACCCCTATTTTATGAATTCACTCTTCTAACTTTCTTTTTTCTCCCATTAGCCCATACTTAAGTTTTAATTTTTGCAATCAAGTCCTTATTTATTAAATTTTGGTCCCTAAAATTTTCCAATAACATGCTAAGGCCCTAATCAATTTAAGTGCAATTTACTGAGGCCTCAACTTGATTTTATTATTACTATTATTATTATTATTTTAAAATCTTAATATTTCAATTTAATTGGTTAATTTAATTAAAATCTAATGAAAAGCTTAGGCCCACGATTTTGGGGTGTTACAATCCTACACCCTTAAAAGAATCTAGTCCCCAGATCCACATCTCACATTTGAAAAACTCATAACATCATAGATGTGCATAAAAGGTGTTGACATGGTGTATTTTTTCAGAAGTCTTGGCACTAAAGTTGCTTTAATCTAAGTAGGGTAAGTCATCTCACAATGTTAATTATTACTTCTATGTTTATAAGGGTTTGTTTAGGCATGGGTTTGAAATCTAACTTAACTTCAAGTTGAAATAGGTATATTTAAGAGAATGAGGAGTATTAGAATCATATTTAGTTTCTCCCAAAATATTGTAAATGTAAAGTGTACCTTAAATCAATAGGTTTCTTGTAGCATGGGCATTAGTATGAGTTAGGCTCCTCTGTCTTCGACTAGATTCTGTAAGTTGTTTTCCCTTATCTTTTTGAACATTGGAGGTAGATTTTCTGCTCCTAAGATAATCCTTAACATAATGTTGGTCATTTCCACATTACATGCATTTTTCATGCTTTTCCAACATGTAGACTCATTGTGACAAGTGTCACTACAAAATTCACAAGCTTTTCTTGGAGTTAGTCAAGTTGGTTGAATGATATTTCTAGTAAAAAAGTGGTGGTTAATTGATTTTTGACCTTAAACTCTCTGTTGTTTCCTCCCAAAGTCACTTCTCTCTTTACCTTAAGCCCTAGACCTTCGATTTTATGTAGTTTCTTAAGTTCTACTTTTGCTTGCATGGTTCTATTCATGGGCCTGCTATAAAGGGGCAATTCAAAAGCTATAAAAATTCTCCGTAACTTAAGCATTAGACTTTCAATTAATTTTCTTGTTCTTTTTTCTCATCATCTAATAAGTGAGATGCATATCAGATTAAGTTGTTAAATTTGGCTTTATATTGGCATACTGATATAAACCCTTAAGTTAGCTCCATAAACTCATGTTTCCGAGCATTCTTGATGACTTCAAGTACAACTTATTCATAAATTCACTTTTAAAAGTTTTCTCAAGTCTGGGGTATTTCTTCTTGATTCTACTATTTGTTTAGTAACCTCTACTAATGATAAGCAACCTTTCCCAAAAGAAAGGTGACATGTCTAGCTTTATATTATTTTGGATAATTCAGTTTCTCAATCTCCTTGATCTATACTTCTATCTTTCAATCATCTCGTTCACCCATAAGCATTGGGGGTTGTGTCTAAAAAATAATTATGACATTTGATTTGTGACACATTTTTTAGTACATTGAGAATAGACAACTTCGGTTTGTTACTAACATAATTGCATGAATTGCTGCCACATGGTGAATATTTGTTGTACAACTTGTCCTCTTATTCCCTAGTTTACCATTATGGCATCATTTTTTCCTCATGTAGAGGATGTCCTTAGTCAGAAATATTTCCCATTTGACCCAATTTGATTCAACTTGATTAATGAGCAATCATCCTCCATGACTTTGAACATGCCAACATAAAAGAGGTGATTGAGGTTGTTTTTGTGACACCATTTAATATATAAAAATCTTCAAGTCTTGCTAGTTATGCTAAACCTAGAGCGTCGAATAAAATGTCTCTTAAGTGATATTCAAATGTTTGCTAATGTATATAATAATATACAAGGATAGGTTTAGTATAAGGACATTATGAAATAGAAATATAACTACGCCAAACTAACGTTAGCAAGATTTGTTTAATTAAGAATGAACAAAGTTAACTAAGTCCAACATTATCATCTAGATAATACATTTCATTTCATTCCTCGTATGATTATATATGAAATATGTTTGTTTTCATGTAAATACATTTTATGCTTTAACTATTCTAAAGTCCCATAGTATTTTTCCTTAGTTGAGTTAAAACATGATTGATTGTGTCCAATTACTAGTCACTTTTACCTACTGTCTTCCATGAAAACTTTACTTCTTTCTTCCTAAAATTTATAGTATGATTTCTAAAAGCCCCATTTCTCACGAGCCATCTTTCCTTCTCATTTATTTGTATTCATCTTAGAATCATGCTAGTGAGCTCTTTTATCATCCATAAACTAATTGCTCCATATTTTTGAATCATAGTCATATATATGCAAATATTCATCAATCATCTTAAATAACATCCTTCTGGAAAATATTTCCTTATTTCCTTATTAAATACTATGATATAGTTATACAGATCAACCTAAATATCAAAATAACAATCCCCAGCAGTACATACGCGAAACCGCAATGGAATGATTGATCCTTCAACTACCTATACTTAATTAATAACATTGGAATTTTTGTTATTACACTTTGAATGTTTCATTTTGAATGGATATAAAATTTTATATTAAAAATTAAAATTTTATAATCCCCGCTCCCTTTTTTGAAGTTATAAATAGTTCACTACAAAAAAAAAAAAGCCTAGGGCATTAACTACAATTAATCTATACCTAATGCTAAAATAAACTGTATCATCAAGATCTTGATCCCTTATGTACACCAAATACTCATTACCCAAAAGACCCTTTTGTTTCCATGTTCTATTATCAAAACATATTCATACAACAATGTGATCCCAAGGATATTATCCCACCAAATATTAGTCAGGTCATATGCGCAATACCTCAAAGTAATGGACTATATGCTGGCTGGCCATCCTAGTGCCAATCCTTCACTCTTTAATGCTAAACATTATCTTAAAAGTTTATATCCTAGCAAAATTCTCAACTCAAACCGAATCTTCACTAATCTAGAAATCCCATATTCTAAGGATTATATCTTTGCATAGTTTAAGTTTTCAAGCTCAAGCTTTGATACCACTTTTGTAGCACCATATTTAGGTGGTGCTTGCTTTGGACTGAGGTGATACTCCTATATAATTTCTAGAAATTTCAGGAAAAAAAAAAAGAATGCTCGCCTCACAAAAGTCTCATATTAACTAATTCCATAATGATGCGAAATGAATAAATGCTCTAATCAAATCTCAAAATTCAAACTCCACATGCTTTTGCATAACCTTAAAATTTTTAAACAATCTCCAATCACCTAAGATAATAAGAAAACTCAAGATGGATCCTAGTCACACTAAAAATGAAAAGCAAAAAACTTGAATTCCAATAACAAATCACAATAGTGAAAGGCTTATGATTTAATCATACTTCAACATCATTTGCTAGGAACTCTAACCTATTATATTTTTCAGTAGAAAGTAATACTAATGTGATGGCAAATGCCTCTTTTACATTACAGACCTAATATATCCATCCTTATCATTAATATAGGCCTTGATAGTGTTATTTACATTAGATAGAGTGTGGCCATGATCATGATGCCTTGCATTCCTCAATCAAGACAAAGAACAGAAAGAATGATACAAAGTAGGTAAGTTTGAATGACCTAGTGAGACAAGCATTTAAATATATAGGTAGAATCAGACAATATAGAATGCAATATAAATATGTAAGAAGAACATTCATTTCAAATATGGATAACTAAAAATATATACTAAAATATCTAGATAATGGGAAACTGAAGTCTTAATGGAATTCTTGAAATAGGACTAGAGATCGGTACTTCTTAAACAACACATAAATAGATAACTCAATCCCATCCCATAATATCAAAGAGTCATCACACTGTATAATTGTATTTCGCTAAAAATCTTAAAACTTATAGACATGAGCAATTTTAAAGAACCAAGTGAACATCATAAAATACTTATGTTTCAATATTCTAGAATTTAATTAAAAGAAACATGTTAGGTTGAAGCATTTCATAAAATTAGTTGTGAGACATTTACCAACCTTATAACTACTAAAAATCTACATAATACTATCTTATATTGCCTCGATGAGTGACCAACTAGCTAATATTGTAATACGAATTAGTAGGGTTGATCCCTTGATGATTGAGTCTTGAGCAATAGCCAATCTCTGATTGTCTTGAAGTTATGGTGGCAAATCAGGTCTTAGCTAGTAGACCAGGCATGGACGACCTGATATCATCCCAATTATCTTGCCAACTAGTACTATGGGCATAAAATTCCCCAAAGGAATCCCCTAAGGGTAAGATAATATGATATACATAGGCACATGAAAGTCCCAGCAACCAACATAAAATATACCATAATTGCCATGTAAAACAAAATAATTTTTTAGAAAAACTTTATGATATAGTAACAACTGGTTAGCAAGACTACCTCACAATAGTATTACAAAATATGATGATTGGCTCAAAAATAAATTAGTTAAATCTTACCTTATTAATTTTGAGGTTTCGAAAATTTATAGTTCAAATAAAAGATTTTCAAGTTCAGTTCAAGTGAAAATATCAATTCGTTCAATATCTCAAGTAATACATTTTAGAAAGACCTTACTTTCGAGCCAAGATTCAAGAGAGGACCTTGGATGAAGGAGCGATATGAAATATTCAACTAATATGTAGAATTCAATACATGAGTTTGAAGATAAGTTGTTCACAAATGAAGTAACATAAAGAAATAAATCAATTTCAAATTCAAGGAATGATAACATATATCTATTATGTAAGTTCTTTCCCCAACTAGAATATCTTGTATCATATATCGAGCATAAACTTCACATGGCATTACTGAGGTGTGTTGTTTTTTCTATGTGAGCTCAATATACTAAGTCCTCAATACCTAATTATCCCCAAAACACAACATAAGAGAGACTAGGATAATATCAACTTTATTTTCTAATTTACAAAGCTAAACTTAATAGACTTATAAATTTTGTCTTCTTTTCATAATTGTTGGCTATACTCCTTACTAGAACTTACATTGCTTAACTATAATCCTATTTATACATTAATTTAGAATCTTACAAATTTCAAATCTATATGACTTATTTTACAGAAGTTTATTCTAATGTGGCCACTAGAATTACTCAATCACATGAAATGGTAGTTCTAGGTCTCACTTTCCCAAATTTGTAAGTTTAAATCACATATTATAGGTATTATTGTACATTCTGAGACTAATTGAGTTCAAATCACTTAACATACAATGATTTAAGGTTTGTTATACATTTAACTAGACATTTTAGCTCATTTTGTCTAATTGCTTTTAACTTTAGTTAATCTAATATTCCATTGTTATAACGATCTTAATTGGAGTTCCAACTTTATCTCAACTTATCATCTTGACCTCCTAAACACGTCAATTAGGTTTAATCAATCTCAATTAAATATATTCTCTATTCCTGACTAATATTTCATTCTTATTATAAAAAAATGTTACTCAATAAATTTAGTGTATAACCAACAATTTAGTCTATACTCAACAAAACTAAACTATTAATCTAGAATTTTACTTAACAATATTTTTTTAATCAATTTAATGTTCTAACTAATCAAATCAGGTGATGCAATTGATTAAGCTAAATTTTACAAAATTAATCATGTTCAAAGCAAAATCATAGCCTAAAACTAGCCCATATGTGCTCGAAATTGGATTTCCTATTTGCTATCTCAGACTTGCTGATTCACTATAGACTGTTGTTGCAATGTCATCATCTACCGTCTCTAGAGTTGAGGTCTACCACTACTAGTAGATGCTCCTTGACGTGTGGAACAAAAGCCCTCAATTAATTTTTGGGTATTTTGTCGTCTTGCTAATTAATTAAGCTAAGAATTGCCACTGTGCACTGCTGTCTTTGATTCTCTTCCTTTGGTAATCACATCATGAAATTAGAAAGAATGTTTAACTCCTCTTGTCAAGCCCATCAAATTCCACTCACTGTTCGTGAGTTTTCATAATTAGAAACCAACAACTCATCACTTCCAAAGCTCACCATCATCAAGCTCCATTTTTTGGCATTCTGCCAATTGGTTTAGGCTATTTGTATTGTCATTAAGTTTGTTATAAGGTGAAGAAGACAATGGTTGGCTTAACTATATATTTTTTTATTACCAAAAATGTATAGATTAGGAGTAGAGGTTAGGTATGTATGTGGAAATTAGGACAATTTGAAGGTATCACCTTTTATATTTTCAAGTTCTGAATAATCATAATTTGTCCCCAAAATTCAAACCCCTCAATTTTCTAAGTACCTCACAGTGGCCCCCATTTTATCAGTTCACTTCTCTATGCTTCTTTTTTCACACGTTGGTCCTTACTCAAGTTTTAATTTTTACAATCAAGTCCTTATTTCATTATATTTTGGTCCCTAAAATTTTCCAATAAAACACTAAGGCCTCATCAATTTAAGTGTGATTTATGGAGGCCTTAACTTGATTTTATTATTATTATTTTAAAATCTTAATTTTCCAATTTAATCGGTTAATTTAATTAAAATATAGTGAAAAATTTATGTCCACTGATTGCAACGTTACAATAATATTACCGTAGACATGCCAATGGACAGTTCAAAGTAGCAGAAAAGTATTATCATATGATCTACAAAGAAATCCTTGCCATTAGGTATGACAATACGAAATTTAAGTTCCACCTTGTTGGACATCATTTTATTGTATAGATGGATAACTTTTCCTTTTTGAGGATTAAGAATTTCAAGAACTAAGAAGTTCCAAAGCCACAACTATTAAGGCTCAAAAATTGGTTCTCTGAGTACCAATTCACCGTACAACACATCAAAGGAAATGCCAATCTCTTCCTTAACCTACACTTTAGACAAAGTCTATCCATCACAGCTCCACAACAAAAATCATTCCCATCATCCTTATGGCCACATCTTTATCAAGCAATTCTAATACTTTTTCAGCCACTCTTATATCGGTGAAGCATTCCAAACATTTAATGGCATTAAGGATTTTGCAAGGAATAATCTTTTCCTTTATCTTGTAAAATTTTTAAATGTTATTAATTACAGTCAAGATAAAGCCTACTTTTATTTAAATTATCAATTCTTATGTTTTCGAACATTATCGTCCATCATTCCTATGTAAGAACATGGGTTGTGGTACCTATAGTGCGTGGAAGTTCTATATTATTTTGTAGTGCAGATGTCTCCTCACACAACAGTTTAGTTCTTACACGATATATAGAATGAACTATCCTTGCTATAGGTATTCCTATTCCACAAAAAATTGAATAGAATTATTTCATAAAGCCTTTCAAATAGAAGTAGAGGCAGAAATACAAGTCATCATTATATTTCACTGACTATATTGCATAGGATAAACTGTAGAGCCACAGCCATTATCGCTCTACTATTTATGGAAAACACTCCCCAAATCACTTGATCGCTACTTTCAAGAGAGGAAAGCATTGTACAAGTATCTCTATTACGTGAACAAGGTGTTAACGCACCCTCTTAAGCCATCACTTATCAAAACCTCATCCAACATTAATCTTTTTCAAGATGTGAGTTCACATTGATACCAAAACTAGATCCAAAAATAGCTCGAGATATTGGAGTCAATTGGGAAAGTTTTAGACTTTTCTAGATGATCCCATGGTCCCAAGATATCATGACTATCATAATTCTTGAGGATAATCTCAAACTATGTGATACCAAGCCTAGTAATATAGATAGAGCCAACAAATGAAGTCTATCTATGCATAGCCATAAGGGGACATATGTCTTTTTATTTCAACAAATGTCCCAGAGTTGTAATAAGGCTAGATAGATGTGTGACTCGTGCTTTGATGTTGCAAACGAGTAAATTTGGCAGGTGTCCTCATAGTTTGCTAAGTGTTTGGTGTCGTGACATATGCATATTGCTATATTTAGTAAGATAACCTGTGTCCATTATAGTCATATATTGTAATCACACGTAGATAACAAGTGTCTTTAGAAAAGAATAGCTATCTCAAACTCCAGAGGACTATTCCAATCTACAATAAAGTCCTTTGAGTCTTATGCCTATAAATAGGGCATTGCACTCTACTTTGGGATTAAGTTTGGTTGAAAAAAAACCTCTCTTCTTTACACATATACATAGCTTTCTAAATTATTTCTAAGTTTCTCCATAGTTTTTCCAAGGCTTTAGTTCATTTACTTTTTGATCTTCTGCTAGTCTTCCCATCTTAAGTTTAAAGTATATATGCTCTGCACTTGCCTCCATGTAAGGATCCTATGCATAAGAAATGGACTAAAGAAAGAAATGGATTTGATCCTTGTGCTATGGTTCTCTTAGTTGATGTTGAAAATCTAGCAAGCCTTCTTTAATGGACTGAATGAGAGAAAATTCAATGAGCATGCCTGATAGCCAACTATTCTCAAATAGGGTTGGATAAGGCTTTGGCTGGGGTGTGAGGATATATCTCTCTGAAACCTATTAATAAGTGCACTCTTTATCAACTTGTAAGGCTCTTCACTAGTTCTAATTGGCCATGGGGCAGTATTCCAATAATCTCCCGCTCGCCCTAAAGCCAATTCCCCATAGTCTTAAAACCTTTTTTTTCAATATATGTTCAAAGACTTTATGCATTAGGGGTATAGTCAGTGGATATGTCATATTCTCTACTGAGCCTACCTTTTCCACTTAGATGTTGCCTTTATTAATGATCTCATGGATCAAATGACAACACCTCAAAATGTGCTTGGATTGCTAATGAGATCTTAGCTCTTCTGCCTCACAATAGCTCCAATATTGTCATAAAAGATAATAACCAGCTCTACAATACTACGAATTACATCCAACTCTTGGATGAAGTTTTTTATCCAAACACCTTCTTTTGCAATCTTTAAAGCTGTAATATATTCTATCACAGTGGTAGAGTTAGCTATGGTGTTTTATTTGGAACTCTTCCAACTCACTGCACACCATTGAGGCAAAATATAAATCCTGAGGTGGACTCAAGGCCATTTTCATCATATTAGAAACTAGAATTTGTAAACCCTTCAAGTTTCAATTCTCCATTACTATATATTAAAAATAAATCCTTAGTTCTTCTCAAGTACTTGAAAATTTCTTTTACAATCATCTAGTGACTTTCATCGGGGTTGGATTGAAAAAAGCTCATAATACTTAAAGCATGTGCTGCATTCGATCTAGCACATTAAACGGCATACATTAGGTTCCTTATCATGGATGCACATGGTATATGGAACATTCTTTCTTTCTCATCTTCAATGTTAGGGACCATAGACTTGGAGAGACAAAAACTATGTCCTATAGGAAGGAATCCCTTCTTAAATTCTTCCATACTAAGACTTTTTAGCATTTTGTCAATGTACATGATTTGGAAGAACCCTAATATCCTCTTCGATCTATCTTTCTAGATCTATATTTCTAATACATAGAGTGCTTCTCCCAAATTCTTCATGAAGAATTGTGAAGATAACCTTGCTTTAGTACACTCTAACCCTTCTCTCTCATTCCTAATGAGAATAATGTCATAGACATAAAGTACAATAAATTGTATTGAACTCTAACTAGGCTTTTTATATACACAAGGTTGATACACATTTTTAATATAGGCAAATGATTTAACTATCTTATAAAGACATATGTTCCAACTTCAAGATGCTTACTTTAGTCCACAAATAGACTTTTGGAGTTTGCAAACCTTCTGCTTACTTTCTTTAGAAGTAAAACCTTGTGGTTGGTCCATATATATTTCTTCTTCAAAGTTTCCATTAAGAAAAGCAGTCTTTACATCCATTTGTCATATTTCATAGTTGTAGTAAATGACTACGGCAAACATAATCCTAATAAACTTAGGCAAGTAACATATGAAAAGGTTTTCTCAAAGTCAATACTAGGTCTTTGAGTATAACCTTTTGCCACTAGTCTAGCCTTAAAGGTCATTACCTCTCCATCGACTCCTAGCTTTTGCTTGTAAATTACTTTGCAACCAACAAGTACTATACCCTTTGATGGATCAACTAAAGTCTATCCTTTATTATATGGAGTTCATTTCAAATTTCATGGCCACAAGCCAATATTCCAAATACATCCTCATAGGTCATCTTTGGATCACTATCCATTTGCCCTATCTCATGAAGAAGTCCAAACCTTTCGGGTAACTTCTTGATTTGGTCTGACCTTTTAAGAGGTTTGTGTTAGGCTTAAGATGCTCTATTATTTCTACAGTTGATGGGATAATATGATTATCTTGAACTTCATCACGTTAAATGATAATGCCTTTTCTATCCAAAAAAAACTCTTTTCTACAAAGGTGGCATTTCTTGAAATAATCACCTTTTATTTTGAGGGATCATAAAAATAATATCCTAAAGAGTTTTTCAGATATCTCACAAACTTGCACAAATTAGATCTTACATCTAACTTATCCCCTACTAGTCTCTTAATATATGCGGGAGATCCCCAAACCCTTAGATAAGAATAAGAGGATCATGCCACATCTCATGCATTATCTTTGGCACTGACTTTGAAGGTACTATATTATGTATCTTTGCCATCATTGTTAAAGTTATCCCTAAAAGGAGATAGGTACATTGGTAAAGCTCATGATGGAACATACTATGTCCAACAAGGTATGATTTCTATTTTTGGCTACACCATTACGTTGGAATGTACTAGGTGGAGTCTATTTGAGAGAATCCATTCTTTTTTAAATATTCCAAGAAATTGGTACTTAAGTATTCCTCTCCTTAATTCAATCAAAGAGCTTTAATACTAAGTCCTCGTTAATTACTTTTACTTCATTTCTATACTCTTTGAACTTTTCAAAAGCCTTAGACTTGTACTTCATAAGATGTACATGTGCAAACTGAGTGTGATAATTGATGAAGATAATGAAATAAGAATAGCCTCTTCTTACAATAACTCTTAGTGGCTCACATAAGTCTGTATAGATGAAATCCAAAATACTTATGGGATGCTCTGTTTATTCAATAAAAGGAGTCTTGGTCATTGTTCTTTTTCAACAAAATTCACAAGTAGAAAGGTCCATATGCTACTTACATTTAGTGCTTTGAGGGCTTCAAACTTGTTTATCCTATTCTTGAAAATATGACCAAGTCTTGTATGCTAAAGGGTAGCACTTTCTTAGTTATCTATTTTTCTTTTATGGCTTTGAATGTGCATTACTAATGATTGAAAATCTAATATGTATAATCTATTGTTTAAAGTACCACATGAAATTAAAAAACCATTTTTATTGCTTTCAATTTCCCATCTCTAATTGAAAAATCATATCCTTCATTGTCTATGATAGGAATCGAAATAATGTCCTTAACAAGATTAGATCATAAAAACAAGGATTTAATATAAAGAAAAAATTTTCCAAGTCCAACTTGACTACACCTTCAATCTTATCCACAACATTTGCGCCACTTCCAAGGCAAAGGATTATATCCCCATCACTGAGCATTCTTTTTCTCTCTATCTCTTGTAACAAATTACAAAGGTGAAAACCGCATGCGGTATCGAATGCCCATGAGGAAGAATTTATGTCTAAGTGCCCTTAAATAAACAACATATCCTTCCCAAGGGTTGCAAGGTATTCTTTGAAGTTACACTTGGAATGCTTAGTTTTACCATCATAGAAATATGTAGCATCCTTGTTGTATTCTTTTTTCTTATTCTTAACTCCTCTAGAGGGATTTAATTGTTTCTTTCCTCTCAAAGAAGAACTTTTCTTCTTCTTACATCACTGTTTTTTGCCCTTAAGGCCTTTTAGACTTGAGGATGATACATGCATCAAAGGCTTGTCATTTTTCATAGTCAACTTGGTGATCACCAACATATTAATTAATTCATTAATTATTACCTCTTGTTTAGACATGTTGAAGTGAATAACAAATTAGTCAAAAGAACTTGGTAATGACTGGATGATCAAATCTATATAAAGGTCATAGTCCATGACCATGTCCAATTAAGCAAACTTCTCAACAAGACCTATCATCTTACGGTCATGGTCATAGACACTTTCCCCTTCAATCATTCTAGTCCTAAATAGCTCTCTAGACTAAGAGTAATGCTCATATCTAGATTGCTCCCCACACAACTCTTGTTGGCAAAAATGAGTCTCAAAAGCTACCTTTATGTTTACATGAAATTTTTGCAACTCATTAGACATAGATGCCATCATGAGGCAACGGGTTTCAAGATATCTTCTATCTATTTAGGGAACACTTCGCGTGCCTCATCATCAGCATCATCACCAACTATGTCAGACGAACTATGAGTAAAGACATATGTTCTGTTTTTGGAGTCAAGAATAATCTTGAGGTTTCCTAGCCAATTGCGAAAGTTAAGCTGATAAGTTTATTAGTTTCCAAATTAACACTAAGTATATTCTTTGCCATTTATTGAGATTTAAAAAATCTACAAAATCAAGAAAGAAAATATAAGCATATGATTGAATTTGATACTAGAAAACATGTTTATGAACTTTTAATAATATTTTTCTCCCACTATTTTATCAAATTCCTCACTCTCTAAAGAATTTGGAAGATCATATTTCCTAGTGAGAATCAAAGTCTAAAAGGCATCATTCATGGACCCACAACTCGTGAGACATCCAAAAACAATCCTGAGGTATGCAACATTTGCTAATTGCATCTCTATGCAACTCTTGATATATTTTGCATCACTTTTCATATAGACCCATGATTCATGCAACATCTACACTGCTAGGGATTAAGTCTTACCAACCAATCAATCTTTAATTATAAACTCCAATATGATATTCCATGACATGTGAGACAATGTCATAATAAGTTTTAAACTAAAGTACATCACTCGCTAAAAAAGTGAATATAGCATTCCTCTAATAAAGTGTCTCACTATTTGTGTGCCAACACTAAATTAGGGTAGCTTCTCATGTCACTCCCATTGGTAGAAGGCTTGAATTAATTAAAAATCCAACTTGATTTATATTTTGTAAAATTTAGACTTTTCTAAGTTGAGAATTTTTCTTACTTTGAAAGATCTTATCAATTTTATCTTCTGTTATTCAAGTTCTCTATATCCTAACCATGCATCTTATACATCAATAGGATAAAAAAAAGGCAAAAATAAGTAAATGCACGTAACATGCTGCTAAGGTGGGATGACCATGAACCTTAACCAAGTAGTGCACTTAAAGCCATAGTTGCACTACATAGTTGATTTTAAGTAGGTTGATTAATTCCTATCTATCACATAAATGTATTCCATATATTCATGGGTTTTCAAGTTTCCTTGATCCTCTTGGCCTCCTTAGTCTTCTTGTAACTTTTACAAGAGAAAAGAAATCCTCACCACTAGAGTTCTACTCTCTTAACATTTACAAAGTGGAAAATCAAGAGGCAAGCAAGCCCATATTTAACACAACCCTTTTCAAACAACTTTGAAATAAATAAAATCAATTAAAAGCTCTGTTCATCCCCATATATTCATCATCTATTCAATAATTAATGAAAAATAAAAAAGAATTGACAATCAATTCATCAATTAAGTGCTTATATCATAAATAATTAATTTATAGGCAAAAATAAGCATAACTCTTTATGCATCTCATTTTTGCACATAATTGAAGATTAACTTAAATTTGACTTTAAAAGCCAACAAAAATGTGCAACATTATTTTGAATCACTTGCACAACTTTTATGCATTAAAATCATGTTGAATAATGAAGATTTAAGAGGTTAAAATTTCAAAAATGCACCAAAATGACACTTAGGCAGCCTCTTAGTAGGCCACTACCTAGCTGCCTACCTAGGCACATGGTAGGTGCACGCATAGCATGCCTACTATTCACCAATGGCCAAGTAGCCTTGCAGCAGCCTTGTCGACTAGGCAACTGTGGCACTTTTTAGTGCCTTTCATGTTTTTGCCTTCTCCAATCACTTAGACACCTCCATATCATCATTTTACACACATTTTGACAAATGTCTAGAATATAAACTCTCTAAAAAATGGAAATTAAAAGTACACAAACATGCTTCACAAATCAAATCTAAGTGAGAATCAACATTCTCCAAAAATGACTCCAATTAACTCCAATCTAATTTAATCCAAAAATAGCCAAAATATATTAAAGCTATAACTAACATGCTATATCAACAGATAACATCATCTAATGCTAAATCAATATTTAACATAATAAAATTTGAATCAAAATTATGCCAATACATGATATAACACTTAAACACATATTGATATATTTCAATTCAATACATAACAAGCCACATACAAAATCATCCAAACACTCATATTCATCAACTAAATCAAGTATTTGGAGATCTAGAATTAATCCATCACATCAACTCACTAAAATCCTAATTTATGCATGAAAATGACTTCGATACCACTTGAAAGAGAGATGGAATAGAATCCATAAAATTAAACCAAAAATAGGCAAAATAAAACTAATCATCTCATTCCCAATGATCAACTACATGCCAAAAATTAGGATTAGAAGGCTGAAAATTACCTTTGATGAAAGGAATCAACTAGATCTCTCCAAGGACTCCTCCAATGAAAGATCTAAAAGCTCCAACACCTTGAACCGGTTACACCACTTCCAAGCCTCTAAAAATCAATAAAATTGGTACACTTTTTCACCACCAAATACAGTGAGTAGCTGCCTGAAAATCACTGGAAACTGAAGTTCCTTCGTTGCCCAATAAAAGCCTCAAAATAGGCCACAAAATGGTCCACCAACAAACTTTAAGTTCCTCAAGTGTTAAACCTCTAATGTTTAGTCCACACACCTAGGATTAGTTCTCAATCAATCTCACTTTGCTAGAGAAGAGAGGATGAAGGTGATGATAAGAATGGGTGGCTTTTGGAAGAAAAGAGAAGTAGGAGAGAATTTAAGAGATGGTTATTCAACACATGAATTATATCTCCTTTTGGAGGAAAAATGTGAGGGATGCCAAAAATAACAAGTGGCTAGCCACATGCTTATTTATAGGAAGGGATGGAAGCCTTTTGCACTCTCCATGCATGTGTGTCAACTTGCCAACTTACATTTGAATTTAAATTAAATGTGCATTTGCATTTACATTTCATCTCATGAAATGAAATGCTAACTTGTATAATTTGAATGGACTCTTCCATTTGATTTTCCTCCAAAGCTTAAATTCCTAGTTTAATTAAATTAAGTTTTTAATTTTATTAAATTAACTTATCCTTTTTAAGTTAACTTGACTAATTAATGGTTATACAGCACCAATTAAATTAGCATCTTAATTTAATTGGCCTAATTTAACTTCTTAAATTATTTTGATTAATTTGACACTTAAATTGTTCAAGCCAAAATGACCAATTAAAATTAGTCAAAATGTTTTTCTTCTCGTTACCAAAAATTGCCTAGCTTATGATTTTCTAACTCCTTAGAAACTCTCTCCTGTCAAATAAAAGCTTCCTTAAACTTTTGTGTATGACCCATTAGGTTCATCCATTCATTGAACATGGGCTCACAACTCATTGTGATGTTTTGAATATCGAAATATTCATATTAGTTTAAAGTTCATTTAAACTAATAACTCTTTCTATTAGTTTTTCTCAATTGAAGAGCACCTAATTTCCATGGTCAATGCTTAGCAACAAACACATAGAGCCCAACTAATTGAATGAATGAATTATGTATTGACAAACCATTATGGCGTACACTTACCATGCAAATATAATCATTTTGTCTCCCATCTTTCTAAAAATGTTTAGGGTAAGATATTTGTCTGCTCCTTAATAGCCTTAATAACTATATGTCTACATCCATTATTTGATTCCTCTTTATGACCTCAACTTTGGAAAACACCCTTTCCAAATTGTCATACTACCTTACTACCTTACGCAAGGATTTCTTGGAATCGATAATTATATAATACATAATAGTTGCACTCATTCTTCACAGCAACGAGGAAATGCGTCCCATCTTGGATCCCACAAACATCCATGTTTAAGTGGCTTATGCCTAATCTCAACCTTGGGTGACCCCGCTATGTGGTCAGAGGAAGGTCAAAGCATAAGGACCTAAATATAAAGTTCCTATGGATCTTTAAGTTCAAGAACTAATTATATGCACTATTGTAACCTTGAGAACTTGCCACTATATCTATCTAGTAGATTCTCTTGATGAGCCTTCAGTGAACTTGTTCCTTAACAAGCACCCACTAATATGCATTTATGTCTAACATAGATTTCCCATGAAATGGGATAATATCTAACCCTTTGGAATATGCATCATTAATGCAAGTCTATTAAAATCTTATATGCCTTTTCTCATAAGATTCTACTACTTGGAATATTTAAAATCATGATCTTAGAAACATGTTTCATGATCACCATCATATGTGTGACCAAGTCCTATAGTTTTGTATGATTTAAAAAGTTCAACCAAATGCATGTGAAGTATAAAACATGCAAGATATGCAAGATAAATATAGCTATTTTATAAAAATATCATTCAATCAAAATTATTTCACAATTGGAGTAGTTATTACACACCAATTTTAATTGGCTGTGGGGCACCATTCCAATATTACCAATGCCTAATTAAAAAAATGCCTACCAAAATTGTTTTCACCTGAAAGTTAGTTAAAGAAGCTAAGATCACTATTACATCATGGTATCTACCTTTCCTAGCTTTCAGATATCCATCTCCAAAGGTGACATTGTACTAAAGAGGGCACACTTTGTATATGCAGATTGGATTTATCTAGCGGCCCATACAAAAGATTTCTAGGCATTGGTTAAATCACCTTTCACAGGTCTACCATTGTGATAGTACTTTTGGTGGATAAGTTGTTAGTTGTACACTGCTATAAGTCTTTGTGAAGATCTTATTACTGCTTTAGCATCCATAAGTGGCCTTATAGCATTTTGTGTTGAGATTTCTTTTCAATGCCCTCTTGTCATTTGCAATGAACTCTTTAAGATATCCACATTAGAGTAACTTCTCAATTTTTTCCATTAGGTAATGACTTATCACATGTTCTTGATCATGAATGAAGAGGTAGTATTTCTTAGATTTATGTCTTTCTTGATTACCTGCCATCTTATGGTCCCTCATGACCAAGCCTCATTGCTCAGCAACTACAAATATCTTTACCTTTAATGTTAAAGGGTTTTATTTGGAAAATCTTATCAGAGGTTTATGTTGGCGCTCGTCTAATCATTTTCACAAATTAGACCCTTCTTTATGCACTTTTTGCTTGTGATTTGTTTGCTTGAATTACTATCTTCTTAAATCCATATACTTTTAGGCTTGGACAACGAGTTTCTTGAGGATAGTTGGTGGCATAGACCCCTTAAATTTTTGGTTTCTCAAGTCATGTTGAATGATAATAAGAAAACGTTCTTGGCTAAGAGGAGGAATTTTCTAAACCACTTGGATAACATGGTCTATGTTTTCTCAAAATCCACACTATATTTTGCTTGAAATTAAACAAATAGGTCACAATTTTATGGTATTCCAATTGGTGGAAAAATTATGATGAAACGTTATGTTAACTATTCCTAATTAGTGATGGACCCAACCAACATCTAGTTGGATAATGCTAGGGCATACTTTATTAGCTTCATGTGGAATATATTTCAATAAGATACATCACTCAAATTATACAACTCAATGCATGCTAGGAAATTATCCAAGTGCTCCAAAGTGTTGATTACACCATTGAACTCGAAAAGGTTTGCCCCTTTGATGCCCTAAGAAGTTATCCCATTAAGATGGGGAGGGAAAAAATGGCTACTCTAGGAAAGACGATAAACAAGGGATGATACATATTTATGACTTTAAGCATACATTAAAGGATCATGAACTATAAGGCAAACTTAATAATGGTCAGCCATTACCAAAAAAGGTCAGCCAGATAGGAGGGCTTAGCATCTACCTATTGAAGCGGTAGAGAAGTGACTCCCTATCTCTTTTCTGACCTTCTCTATATTTGCTTAGTAGATAAGGATCCCTCTCTACTGTAGCAAGATGATTGGGCCTCTTGTTTGCGTTACTCTATAGCATACTAAGCAATTACTTTTGCTGCTATATTCATTAAGGTATCCTCTATTAGTGCTGATAATATCACCTGAGTGACTTGCAGAATTGAACCTTTAGGGGATGGGCCTTCCAAGCACAATTGGCAACCCAAGGTAAGGGCATCTCCAAGGATTATACAACTATTAGTTAGGCTTATGTTCCTCCTTGATTACTCGTGGCATTATGTCATTAGGAGGTCATTTGGGGTGTTGGAGTCTTGATCTCTAGATCTCATTTATATCGCATTCCATGACTAAAAAAAAAAGCCTTGCCATAGATAGTGCAAAAATGATGTAATTCAAATTTAGATGTAGGATATTTTCAAGAATTGATTGAGTGGGGTTTGATGTTGTGAGTTTCTACTTCAAAAATGTAGTTTGCTTGAGAATATGCTTGAGTAATAAATAATGTTATAAGATGTCTTTTCAAGCCATAAATGTTGATATTTATAGTTCTAGAGTTTTTGGTGGATTTGGACTGTTATGCTCAATAGCACACCCTAATATTTGGCACTTATATTCTAGAATGGTTTGACCAGTGTACACTTGGACATATTTAGAGTACATCAATATATAATGCTGAACAATTAATTAATATATATATAGGTCCACTTATCTAATAAATAATATGTAGTGTTGTCAAATTCAGGTCCCAGAAAGGTATATGCTTTTTTCAAAGAATTGTCAAGTCTCAAATATAGGACTCATTTGGGGGGCAATATACATAAATAATTATGATATTCTAAAAAACAAGGATCCTAATGAGAATTATATCACTTTTTCATATCGAAACAAAAATTACACTTTCTTAATTAAGTTTTAAGTAAATTCTTTAGCATATTTTCAAATAGAGAAATAGGTTGCTAATCTAGGTGAACACATTGATTAAGTACTCTATCCATTTTTTTATTTTTAAAAATTAGTAGTAAAGTTAAGAATTAAAATTCATTAATTCTATGAGTAGATTACTGTGCAATGAATAAAGGGTGACTTGGACTTCAATATTCTTTTTATGCCCACATATAGTCAATGACATAACTTTTTTATTAATGAGGCCAAAACGCTTCTCAAAGAATAGTTTTGCAAAAAGAGAAAAACAAGGATAAAGACATAAATTATAGTAAGTGCTGCATGGATTGAAACCAGTGTGATATCTTTTTTAATTTTTTTTTTTACTGTGGTGAAGGTAAGAGATTGAATTGTGTCTTTAATATAATGTCCTTCATACTAATATTTATGATTTCCTGACAATTGTCTTCAAAGATATTTCCATGACCACCAATTTAGCAACAGTATAAGTATTTTTAATAAACAAACTTAAAAACTATATTGAACTCTCTTGTGTATACTATGTGTGTTTTTATGAATGATGTTGTAGAGTAAGAATCAATGAAATGAAAAAATTTAGGGGGTTCATTTATAGTTGTTGAAAAATTGCACCTAGTTGGACACTATTACTAAAGTGGTAGTTGTGACTGGGTGCATCCCTTCATCAACATACCTATCACCTATACACACTACAAGAGAACAGACTTTTAGAGACGAAAATTTAGAGACTGATTAAAATCCGTCTCTAAGTTTGGCCAATCAGAGACAAATCCAGAGACGGAGTTGAATTCAACTCTAATTTAATAGAAAAACTACATATTAGTGATGGGTTTAGACATGGACACAAATTTTATCTTAATTCTATAAAATAGAAAAGAAAACAAAAAAATTAAAATAGACCAAAGGCTTATTTGGAGAAATATTTTTGCTCTTAATTATGACAAAAAGTTATTAAATAATGTTTGAGACAGAAAATATCCATCTCTAATTAAACATTCATAGGTGTATTTGCAATCAAATAAAGACATTTTTTTAATTGAATTTTTTATTTAAAAAATAATTTATCTTTTCGCCTTTAACTTTTTAAAATTAAAAAAAATTATACAAATCAAGTTAGAACTGATCTAAAATGATGAGTTTTTGTAACAAGTTAAATCAATTTAACAAAACTTGTAAGTATTAAAATCATAAGAGAAAAAAAAAAAACAATCTACATCCATAAATTCTCTGAGCCCTACTTGTACAGATTCTCTGGAAGCCTCTGATTGATTGGCTAACTCAAATAGCTAGACATTTTGCTTTACGTCTCTTCCTCCGTGCATTTTTCCATACGCTATGGCAAGATTCTCTTTGCCTCTCTGATCGACATAATAAAAATCATCTCAACATCGCTGCTCCCTCTACTAGAGCTAAGCTTACCCAACACTTTATTGGTTAGATACCACTTTCTAGAAATGATTCAACCAAGCTAATGAGATAGATTAAGCTTTAGAAGCTCATCCTCAATATATCCATCAGAGAGAGCAAAGATCGTCTTACCAATGCCACTAAGTATTGTATTGCTCATCCTCTGCCAATTTCACATGCTTACTGCTCCTTTTTGCTATTTTATAAAATATCTATAAGAATATTCATTATCTAATGGTCAAACCCCTATTTTACACAAGGTAAAATTCTATTTTATGCTAATTTCAATATATCATAGGGTTAAAAATAATTTACTTTTGCTTATGAAATTACTAATTTTTTCAATTTGGCATTTATCTATTCTCCTTTTTTGATTTCATTTTTTAAAGTAAATCAAGATGAATATTCATTAGATCAGTTGTCTCTTTGTCTATGTCAATATCATAGATAGCGATGTGTGAAAGTTATATTGAAAAATTCAACATCCTTGGAAGAGTTTGTACTTGTCTTTGATATCCAGGAGCATATTGATCTTCAAATAAGTAAGCTTATATGTTTTGTTTCTGTTGTACCAATAAAAATTGTTAAAGTTGTGTATCATGGTGTTAAGTTGTTGCCAACATGCTAAATAGAAATGTGATATTGGAGTTTTATTTTTTCAGGCCCCTGGAAGTTGTATTACCTATGGGTTTCAGTAAGATTCAAAGTTATGGTTAGGTAATTTAAGTAAATTTCTCACACAAATGTTTTAAAAAGAAAAAAGATAAATTTCACCACTAGAGAGCTAAAGTTACAATTTTGGCATTATGTGGCAGGAGCTTCTTTCTTGGATGAATACAAATAGGTACTATTGGCAATTAGATGGTTTGAGGAATTTGCTCAAATAATTTAAAAATAAGAAATTTTACCTTGTCACCTACTTGTACAACCTTGAAGATCCACTTATCTTGATTAGCAAAATACAAACTTCTGCATCATACACTAGATATTATTTATTATCATCCCATTTAAGCTGGAAGATATTTGGATAATATTTATTTCCAAGGTTTCAAAGTTTTGTTTTAATATGTTCTCAATTTCACTTTGTTATTGTAATTTTGTCCCATTTTATTTATTCCCTATTCTCAAATTAAAAGTTTATTCAATTGATAATTATGATACTCTAGACCACAATATAGATTTAACTCTATTTTATTGAGGTAAATTGGCAAATAATATGCTTTTAAATTCTAGTGCATATAAGATTGTACTGTGCCATCTTCATAGGCTGAGATCATATGATTGTGCTCATTTCTCTTCTTGTGTGTGAACGTCATACTGTTCATTAATTAACCAAGTGGCTCTGTAACTATTGGTGAGTAGACTAATGTCTTGTTCATCTGAGATTGCACACTGAGCTTACTTTTTTATAATTTTATACTTTATAAAAATAATTAATTTTATATCATTTGAACTTCCATCCTAAAATAGTTAGTAAATACATTGACCTTTTTATTTCAATTTTTTATTTTACGAGCAATGCTCTAACCATATTGCAATCACTAGATTCTGGAGTGACATTTCTAGAGTTGGGCCTGGAAAATTTAATTCTAACTTTTTTCTTTCATAATATGAAGGAGGTGTTAATCCTTACCAATACGAACTGTTAGTTTTCTTTCAATTTTTAAAGATATTTTCTGTTGTAGTAGTTAAATCTTAATGGTTTTGAACTTTTTCACTTGCCATTGTTGTGTAGTTGTTCTTTTTTTCAATATGTGTCTATAATGGCTTAAGTTGGATCATAGTACTCGTACTTATGAGTTATCCATCTTTGCAACTTGACATATATCTTCTGAGGTGAGCATTCTTAACTAGGTTATTACCTTGCAATTCTATCTACCTTTGATTTGGTGTTGTGCTTTTATGTGTGATTGCATATACATTATGAAAACTATAAGACATTTTTTAGGGATTTACATGAATCAACACATTTAAGTAGGCTATTTTCTTCTATAGTCTAGACAACTCTAGTCAAAGATTTGAGTTCTAGGACCTGTATGGTACCATTGGAATTTTTTTATGTATAGCTAAGTTGTTAGTCATGTAGAAAAAATTCTATTGGCTTTTCCTTTTGCAGAATTATAACACTACTTATGCATAACCTTTCAATCTATGAAAACCTTTCTTTCAACTATTCAACATAGGAATGGACATACATGATGCCATGAAATTGTGTAAGGCTAATCACTAATGTATCTACAATCTGCATGGGTTTTGGTGTAGCCATGGGTGGGTTCCTGATTGCCTCTAGTAGCAAAGGGAAGTGATTCTACATGCCAAATGCTAGGGTGATCTATCGGCCACTGGAACAATTAACTTGGGACAAAGTAAGTTCTTATTTGTAATCCTTTAGGGGGCTTGTAGTTGCTTGTATGTGTCATATTGTTTTTACTTATAATTTCAAGGGAATATATATCTCTCTTCTTAAGGTGGTTTCTATTTTTATTTCTTATTATTATCCATGAGTTATGTGTTCCACCATCTTTTTTCATCTAATTTTCTTTAATAAACTAACGAACAATAATGGCCTTGCAATATTTAGACACTTGTGTAACAATGAATGAGTGTTCTAAGCCACCTATGTATTTACACACTTTTATTACACGTAAAAGTTATAGAGCAATAATTGTTAGCTCTTCCCTTTAAGATTTTATATGTTTACTTCACCTTTTGTATTAGCACATAGAATTGTTCTTGACAATCCTAAATGCTTAAGAAGAAATTGATTTTCAGAGCTAGGAATTTATAGCACAAGCTTAATTGGAATATAGTTATTGATATGGAATATGTTATTGATATGAATTCATTTATTAATGTATGCTCAACATGCATTTTCAGGAGGAATTGCACTCATTAGAAAGGAGGATATTTCTCAAAAAAGCTTCCAACTCCTTTTCTCAAGTTTGTCAACCATGTGGTCTATATGGATATTCTCTTATTAAAGGTATGGTGTGTGTTTAAAGCACATACTAGAAATATATGCATTTTTATAAAATTATTTTATTTGAGCTATAACGTTTTTAAGTTTTAAGGTGATGTTGTACACTAAAAATGAATTTTTATATGTAGACATTGGCATTTGTATGGGGTAGTATTGGAGAAGATTTTTACACCACAAAGATTCAAATACCCAGGATAGGAAGTCTTGGAGATAATAATATGGTACAATTATTGTATATGATTGAGGAGTTTTGAGCACAAGCAAAACTTTGAAGATTTATTTGTATGAATTGTTTTATTTGATTCTTAAGATAATGTTGTATTAGTGGGTTAATTTCTACTATTGTGGATGGTTCAAAAAATTTATTCCAATTACCTTTATATATATATATATATATTAGTATTTTAAGATAAGTTACATCATTTTAGATGTTTAGAGGGATTACTTTGCTTGGCTTTATAGTATTTTCATGATCTCATTACTAATTTGGCTTCGAAGAAAAATTATAAATAACAAATATAAAAGTTGATTAGAGAGGGATGTGTGGATAATGATTATATTGATGAATTTAAAAAAATAATTACAAAAGGATATAGAGGTAAAATTAGAAATGTAATAATACACATATTGTTGAAAAAGTAGATGAAATTAGAGATAAAATTAGAGACAAATATTTTTAATTATGAACAAATTCAAAAACGGAATCGCAGATGGAAAGTTTATGAAATGAGAAATGAATTTTGGTGAATAAGAATTAGAATCAGAGACATATTTAAAGATGGCCATAATCCGTCTCTCAACTTAAAAACAGAAAGTGCCCCATCTCCTGAATTGGAGGCGGGGTAGGTTTAGAAACTAAAAAATCCATCTCTATTTTATTTTAGAGCACGGCAGGCAGCGAATGTGTCGACTTAGGACAAAACTCATACAATATAGGTCCTTTTACTTCAAAAAACTAGTGGTGCTCCTTGAAGAGCCTAAACCTAAACCTTAAAACATGGCTTTAATTTGTTAATTAACAATGGTCCAATTTGTTTTAAATTTTAAATAATTATGAAGGCTTTCCATCTTTCCGCTGCATAGTCAATCTCAGTGAACTGTTTTTAACATTAATTCCTCATTGGTCTATAATTCTTTTTCAGTAATTGAATACATTATTATATCTAACCGCTCTTTGTATTATAATAATTCAAAATCTTTTTTAGTAATAATTAGAATCCGCTTAATTGGACCAAATTTTGTGATTACCCTATTTTCTATTCAGAAAGCTTCTCAGAAGATTGAAATGAGAATGTAATTATGCACATAGAAAAAAGTATTCAAGGATAACGCTATTGTATTAGAATGGTAGCTTAGACTTTAATTTGAATTTTTCTTGGTGCAACACCATTACATTTACTTTAGCTAATAAATGAATTTAAAGTCTTGAACTATTCAATCATTTGTTAAACCAAAATAACAGTAGCCACACATTTTCCCTTACATTTGTCGGTTCTCCTGGTTGTGGTTGCGGTTGCTTCGACCCTGAACACCATCTTAAGCTTCAAAAATGTTTATGATGAGTGGCCTATCTTCACAATTATATAGTATATATATATATATATATAGCCTGCCTTACTCTGCTTTGACAATTGTGAGAATCATTAAAATGGAATACTTGATTTCATTCATTTTCAAGAGTAGCATTATTCGTCCCGACAGTGCAAAGGAGTGAACTTCTAATTTAACAAGTGTGCTTTCAATTATCCCAAATTTCAAAGGAGGTCGCTGTGATTATTCCTAATATTTAATAATAATAAAGTTCAATTACTTTAAATTCTAGCTAAACATACTTTATTGAACAAACTTAAGCTGAATATTCATTCTATTCAGCCAAACAAGAGAAAACAATACTAGTAAATATAGTAAGGCAGACAGATGAGTCTAAATTTTTCTCTCTTTTCCCTTTGTTTTGCCTTTACATTAACAGTTAGGATTCTATTAATTGATATATTTGTTAAAACTTTTATGATTTAGTTAACTGTTCATTCTTCAATATCTCAACCAAATATTTTTAGTCGACTGGATATTGTTAATCAATTGAACATTCCTAGCGCCAATTCACTTACCAAAGACAAAAATGACAAAGAAATGAGAGAGCAAACATCTCGTGACCTCACCAATAAACATTTCTGTTGGTTCAATTAAATTAAATAGTGATGCCATGCATGATGATAATTAATGGATGTATACAATAAAAATCTTTACTATTGTCGTTTCTCTATTTAAATTAGAGCGGCGGGCACATGCGTACATGAATTCTTTGGATAAGTATAGGTGTAGTTGAAGAAATTAAAGGATATTTGTAAACATGAGGTATATATGTTTATTTGAAGCTGTTTCTCAAATTTAATATTCTAATATTTTCTTATTTTCACGTTTCAAAATAAGATTTTATTTTTCCATGTTAGAATTTTTTTTAAATTATCATTTTAATCAATTAAATAATGATTTGGTTTTACTAACTTTCATTCGCTACTTTTAAGATAATAATGGAATATTATTAATATATACACTTTCTCACCTCTTATCTGAAATTAAATATGAAATCAAATGCATTAATTTCTTATTTTGGGACATAGACAGCACTAAATAATGGAGAGAATGACAGGCACAAAAAAATAAAGAAGATAATACTTTATTTGAAGATGGTGACAGTGCAAATATATTCCATGTCTTTAAAACAATTCTAGTTGAAGAAACTTATTCCATGGTCATCGCTAATTACTTTTGGTTCCAAATCATTGGGGTTACTTTTTTCAATAAATGTTGGTAGCATTTCTTTATGTTATTTGTATCAGCAAATACTAGTTTATGGATGAGTGCTTTTAGAGTAGTTGGTTTGGCCTTGAACTTACATACATATGACTTCATTTCTCAAGAAAAACTTGCAGCGGGGATCTAAAATTTGGGACTTTCTACACCAAAAATATTTTATTAAATGAAGATATTATTGCTTGGATGGCAGCCCAAGATCACCCTCATGAAAATCTTATATTCCTTGAGAAGGTTCTGCCAAGTGGAAATGCTCTTTAATGGAACTTTAACTACAACTTGTCATGACCAAGAAACCATCGGTTTTACTTGGTGTGCTAGAAATGTCCGACTTATTAATTTGTCCAGTAAACTACTAGGAGCTCATGTAGCCTATGTCAGATTAATTATATTCTAGGTTAGACTGAACCTATTTGAAGTGGCTCATTTCGTACTAGAGAAGCCTATGTATGAACAAGGATTAATTTTACTTCCCCATCTAGCTACTCCTGATTGGGGAGTAGCTCTAGGGGGAAAGTTATAGATAACTTTTCATACTTTGTATCTAGAATACTTCATTTAATTTCCTCAATAGTATTGGGCTTTGGCGGTATTTATCATGCACTTGGAATCTGAAACACAGGAAGAATCTTTCCCATTATTCGGTTATGTATGAAAAGATAGAAATAAAATGACCATAATTTTAGGCATTGGCTTCATCTTGTTTCAAGGCTCTTTATTTTAGGGCCATATATGACATTTGGGCTCCGCGGGGGATGAAAGAATAATTTCCAACTTGACCCTTAGCCCAAATATTATATTTGGTTATTTACTGAAATTGTGCTTTGAAATGGAAGGATGGATTGTTAGTATAAACAATTTAAAAAATATAATCGGAGGACATGTATGGTAACATTCCATTTGTATCATACTACAAGTTACGTAATAATACAAAAGAAGCACATCATGTTATTTTGCTAATGACAAGGCAATATTTGCCTTATTTTCTGTCGGTATCATGTATTGAGGATTAAACAACCATCGAATCAATTCTCATATTTTATTATCAGGTTTTAAACAAATTATCGTTAAGATGGAATATTTGTCGGTAAACCAATAATTATGATTTCAAAATATTTCCTCCATGAATTTTAGTGGCTATTTTATTTCTTCCACACGAATGATTGAAATGGTATTGATTGCTATTTAAATAAAAAATTAGGAGCGGAAAATACTATATAGAAATCAATATATAACACCTAATAACTATTTATAATGCAATTTTTTTTTTCTTTTTTGTCGGTATGAGATACATTCCTTAGATATCCTTCACGGCATGCAACTTGCACTACCAAAAAATTACATGTTCACTATAGAAAAATTATTACAAAATTAATTCTATAGTTATGACTATAAATTAATACTATAAATTTCCCATAGCAAATGTAAATTTGTGAACTAACAGCCAACAAAAATTATTTGCTATAAATTTATAGTAATACTCATTGCAGTCACATTAATTATATATTATTTGCAGAAAAATTAATATATAAAAAGAATAATTATCAGCTACGGATTAATCATAACTACAAGGGCATTTGTTTAAATTCGGTTAGGTTAATTTGGTAGCTAACTCCAGGAATTTAGTTTTAGTGTTAGCTACAAATAGATCATATAGCTTATCTGATAATTTTTTTTTTTATTTGTAATTTTAAACAATTGACCTTTCTTTTAAGAAGAAGAAGAAGAAAGAAAGAAAAAGGAGCAGTAGATATCTAGGGCGATCATTACATGATCTGGCTAATGATATAATAATTTCAATCATTAGTTTTCTTCATCGATCAGTTGGAAGAATAAGTAATTAGCTGCCAACGTACTAAATAAACGTGGATGTGAAATCATCTCAAGTTAAGCTGAAGTTTGTAATTAAAATATGGGATAATCTGAAACAAATCTTGCAAACGTCATTAGTGACAAAAAGCCATCCTACAATTATCACGACATGATTTGAAGACCTCTACATAATTGAAAATACCAAAATTTTCTGTTTAAAATTGAAAAATTTACCCTAAAAATTAAAGGAATTCCGGCCACATACTACTTGATGTATTTTTTAGACATTATTTCAACCCTATATGAGGAGTCAATATATATATATATATATATATATTTTAATTTTTTATTGCACATAATAAATGATTGTTTACTATATTGAATATTTCTGTTAAAAATACTAGATATATTTGACATGTACAAATCCCTCAAAATGGTTCGACTTACCACACCCATATGCTAAAGAAAAGTTCTCAGAGGCCTGGGCAAATAATTATGGGCTGTCGGTGAAATCAATTTGATTGATTTCGTGTGCTTCTGTTGTTCCTTGAATATAAAATATTGAATTGAATATATTATATAACAAAAAAATTGAATATAGGATGAACCAAAAATGAAAATATAAAATCCACGGTGTAAGGTTGGTAATGCAGTATAATTGCTTTCTATATTTAGCGAGCCGTAGTTTCGCTCATAATTAAAAACCTCATATCATTTGCACAAAACCATATTAAGATGGGAAAGCTTTTTATAGTTATTATACTTTGCTCAATGGCGATAGCCATTCCATTGGTGAATGCCAATGGACAATCCCCTAAAGAAGTTGACGAATGGCTCGGAAAGCTAAACCAAGCTAAAGAAAAGGTGACAAAGCTTCACTTCTACTACCACAATTCCAGGAACCCTGAGAAAAACCTATCTGCAGTACAAGTAGCCAAAGCCCCACCGGTTTTCTCCGAAAATCCACCCTACTTTGGAGTACTCACTATCACCGATGACCCATTGACTTTGGGCCCAGAGATTTCATCCAAGAGGGTGGGCTATGCTCAGGGTTTCTATGCTACTTCTTCTCTTGAAGAAGTTAGCATGCTAATGGGTGTGACCTTCATTTTCACCGACGGCAAATATAATGGTAGTACGCTTGCCATTCTAGGCCGCAATCCTATAGGAGAGCAGTACAGGGAGCTGCCGATTGTTGGTGGCAGTGGTGTTTTTCGATTGGCCCGCGGAATCGTCACGTTGCAAACCAACTTCTTCAATTTTACAATGGCTGTTGCCATTGTTGAGATAAATGTTGTGGCTTTGCACTATTAGTTCTGCTTCTTTCAGATGTATGTATATGCATCAGATCAATTGATAAAGCATGCATGGTTTTGCCTTGTTCCCCGCAAAATGTATTTCATCGATCTTTGCTTTTCCAAGTTGATTAGTGTGTTAATGTTTGATGTTGTTAATTCTTCTCAAATTTATACATCCATTTCATGTCAAAATAATGCATTTAATTTATTGCCATCACTTAAATTGGTTGTTTGTTCCATTGTCATTAATATTTTGTCATCTAAGTTTGTAATCATTTTATATTATGCTTCTTTTTGCAAAAGTGAGCATTTTGTTGAATTATGTTGTGATTGAAGTAATGAAAATTCCCGACACTAGTTCAATTTGATGCGCTTAGTTTTTTCTCCCTTTTTTTTTTTTTGGTCTGTTTCCGTTTTTTGTTCTTTTTGCAGAAAATTTAATTTATTTACTACATTAAGATATTAATAAACAATAAAAACATTGAACAAATATGTATTGATATTAGACAAAGCAGAACTCCATGTAATTATAATTTCTGATTTCTTTAGGAGATCTCAAAGTAAAACTCTAATTTTTTGGAAATAGCGAATTTTTTTACATAAACTCTTCTAAATTAAAATAATAATGCAATAGTAGAAGTCCTAATTCCCTCAACTAGTAATTCTAATGACAAGTTTTCACTAAAACTGCATATATATATATATATATATATAATTAAACTACACTTCATATTAATTAGCAAGAGGGAGTACAAAACTCATTATCTAATATCCACCTCTTTTTCTTTTCTTTTCCCCCATTTTTTGGGTGGGGAAGCAAATTTTCCTGTTAGCGTCCTAGAAGTTACCCTAGCATGTCCTCAGCCACAATGCCTCCAATTTCTCAAGTTCACGAAGAAACACCCATCAGGAATTCCAAGAAGCTGCCCAAAAAGTGATTGAGGAAAATTAAAAGAAAAAAAATATCTTGCTTTCTTTTCTTTTCTTTATCTGATCATGGGTGATATGGACAGATATTTTGTTTGAGGATCTTTCTGAAATCGTAATTGAGGGTGGAAGGTTATGGATTTATAATTAGTGAATGTGTTTGTTTAGAAAATTTATACGAATAAAAATAAAATGATCAAACTTTTCAATTTTTTGTCATTAACAACGATATTTTATATTAGTATTTGGGTGGTTGACCTATTGCGCATAACGATCTACTTTAATACTTTGTACCACTTTTAAGATTGATTTGATTAATGAACCTCAAATATATTAATTAGAGGCACATCATATGATCCTCACTTTCGATTGAAAGTGGGTCATTTCGAATGGGGAGTGTCATTTTTTCATTTTTCCTTTTTACTTGACTCTCTATTTATCTTATTTCATTCATGTTTACCTTCTTAATTTGTTTGTTTATATTTTGTCACCTATCTTTTACATGTTACCATCCTTAGTGTTAGCTATGAGTTTATTTCAATTTATCTCTTTACAAAGTTTCATTATATTAGGATTTTCAATCGAGCATCTTAAGAGGTGACAAGATGAACTCAAAGTGCATGTGTTGACATTCCTTTCCACTTTCTTTTTTTTTTGTTTTTTTTCGTTTTTTATGTGTGTGTATATTTTGCCCATCCTTTACTTTATCTTGAAGAAAGACCTATTTAATTGAGAACAGAAGAAGAGACACAAATTGAATGAGAGAAGAGAAGAAAAAATCCAACTTGAGTTAGGCCAGAAAGGGAGAAAAACAAGTTATGCGAGGTATATAGTGGAGGTGGGGAGGGCTAATTTAGGGATGGCCACAAGGCCAACTATCTCGACAGACATCTTTTAATGGGGTGATCACACCTTCAGGTGGCAGCCACACAAGGGATCTCCCCCCTAAGGCTGCATCTTTATCATGGTGGTATTATCTATGTCTACTAAGGATCTTGATGTTCGGAACCCATCTTTGACATCATCTTAACTATCACCCTATTCTATGTTATGTAGACTTGTATTGGAAGAACATGCTTAGTTCTTTGCTTAATGGTTTAGTCTCTAGCGATTCATTTGAGTTAAAGACTAGGAGAGGATACCAATCAAGTAAGGAGTCTGAAGGATCATCAGTCCTAAATGTGATTATTTCTTGTATCAATAATTTGTCAACTCACAATAGAGGAGTTTGAGGTTTAGAGCCGTAGGGTTGATGTTTCTAGCGAGTATGAGTTTATGTTGTCTCTAGAGGAGCGTTATCTTGTGACTCCACTTTTACTATACTTCATTGTTCTTACAGGCTACTTTTGTTGTTCCACTTAGCTCCTTATTCTTGAATGTCATTAAGAGATATGGATTATGCCTTAGTTAGCTTGCTTTAAATTCCTTCATTTTGTGAGGTTTTAGAACCTACTCATGTAGTTGGATCTGCACATGATAGTGGATCATTTTCACATTGTGCTTATAGTTAGAAAGATCCTGAGAGAGCCAGCCATTTTCCACTTCTTTCCCTAGGCCTCACATTTTGGTTTCCTAGAAGTGCAACATCTTCTTGGGGTGCATGAAAGATTGTTATTTTCTTTTTTACAGATAAGAGTTGGGACCTTTAGATTTTCTAGAGTAGTTTACCCTTCTTAATGCAATTGTGGAGGGTTTATCATGACCTCAGAATTAGTTTAGGTCTACAAGACTACTTGCCGTTGTCTTCAATATTTCTTACTTTTTTCCTACTAGTACTTATGCATGCATTTATTACGTCATTAATTACTTTCTTTTTGCACTTATATTTGCATGCTTCTCTTTATCTTTTCCATATCTCTTTTTATTATTAAGCTCATTTGATTACATAGTGCATTACAAGAAAAAATTATATTTAGTGTAGATTTGCTAAGTCTGGAGGGATGGGGTTGCTATTTATGAAGAGCCCCATTCAAGTATATGATGTATTGGAGGCCAAGTCTCCTTTTCTTTATGGTGCTTGAATCCTTTACTGGAGATAGCTTTGGGAGCCCCATATCCCACTTTCTCCATCCCAGTTTAGAGTGGAGAATAGCTGTGAGTTAGATATCCCAATGCTAATTGAGAGGTAAGCCTAGGATTCTACTTCTAGATTACTTGGTATGCATGGGCTTGGGAGAGGGAAAGTATTCTTTACTTATGCTATGTTTATATCAAGAAAATTAAGGAGGAAAAAGCAAAGAAAAATGTAAATCATTAGAAGAAAAAACTCATAATTTGTTACGAAAATTTCTAACATTACTAGAAACCCTCATTGCAAATCAGTTTTCATTACTAATTTCCTAACAAAAAATTTCGTCAGAAAGCTTTTGAATGAAATTTTGATGAGTTTTATATGAATATAAGACCATTTTTACAAGTTCTATTTTTGTCAATTTTTTGACCAATTAAATAAACTATCAGAAAATATTTTGATGGAATCCCATCAAATTTACAGTGGATACTTTAAATTTTTTAATTAACTTTTCTATTTTCTTCCGATGGAATCATGTCGAAAGTTTGATGGTGAATTTTTATAATTAATATCTAATTGTAACACTTTCCATAGGAAGATCCTCGATATCTCTCAGTAAGTTAAATTTTAAATATATTAATTTTTTTTATTTTTGATGGACATTCCTCTAAACTTCATCAAAAATTTAAATATTTTTAATAATTCCTTAAGTTATTATTTAGTTATATCTGTAACTTATTGATATATCTTGCACATAAAATAACATACAAGTACAAAATAATAAAAATATGAAAATAATAATTTAGAAGAAAATAATTTTTTAAATATAAGTCTTAAAATGTTATAATTCTTAATTATAAAAAACTTAAAAATAGGATCCTATCTACTAGCTAACGGCATCATCACCTAAATCAAAATAGTCATCTTGCTTAGTGCTATGCTACTGCCAAGCATGCTTGTCGCCATGCTATAGTGGAATATGCTATTGATAGGGCGAGGGTTGAAGCAGAGGAGATAGAGGATTTGAATAGAGCATCCCTTTGCATAACCAGCTGAGTGAGCAAACTATACATAGTGTTCAACCGCTCAAAGAACATGGTCTGCATATCTATAATACCTACCTACAAATGGCCTCCAAGTAGGCCTTCAATGGGAGTTGTAGTTGATCCATTTGGAGGATCCTCTCAATGTGTACTAGTGTAAGAGAGTGACCATTGATATTTGTAAACCCATCTTTTTTTGTTAGGGCCATCTACAGTTTAAGTCAACAACTTAGTCTGAGATAGTTAGATCTTGTATTGCTTCCAAACACCTTCTGCTTGAGACTAGGACTGTAGCGTCAACTACTAGCTATCCTAGAACAATAAAAATAAATGAATGAATGCACTATAATATAACTAAAATGCAATTATATCATATGCAAGAAACTTACAGTAGATCTCTTTGCCCTCTCATCTATCCATCTCCTGTTAACCTACCTCTAATGCGTGTGCCCAAAAATCTTCTGTATGTCAGCTAGCTCTAAAACTCCCAAGCCTACATACAGAATAAGAATTAACAAACATATCATGCAAATATTATAAATGCAAGTCAATTTAACAAACACTAAGAAAGTTGACTAAAGATTAAAAGTTACGAAACTTACTAAACACTCAACATCTATCTAAATGAATATACTCCTTCCAGTATGTAAAGATCCACCAACCTTAAAAGGCTGGTTTTTCTTGACCTACATGGAATTTTTCTAAAAAATTTGGGATTACCAATGTTGGGATAGGGCATCCCAAATGTCCTCACCAATCCACTCTCACCTTTTGCCCATCTTCAAAGCATGCCCATACATGTCGCTTAGTCAGTGACCCTTTTTAGTATCAAAGGACCTTTGTATATGGCCCTGTTATTAGGGGTCCCAACAAACAAATCTTTGTAAATGATAATGAAATAAATTAATGTACTTTCAAGACACAGACTTAATTTGTGAATATAAAGATATTAATGACATGTATATACATGTCACTCCCTTAACATCAAATCTTGAAGCGCTTAGGACTAAGTCATGTAAGCCATCTATACCCTACTCTGGATCACCCTTGTCAAGAATTTGGTACCATCCAACGTAGGAAAATATCTATATAAAATTTGTAACATTAATATATAATTATTAAAACAACAATAAGATAACATTACTTATATAATCATTCCAACTCAATCACAGTATCCCCCAAGATGCAACTATACCCTACCAGAACAGTAGAATGAAACCTCTGATCCTCTCTTGCTCAAACTCTGATCAATTGGGGAATCACCTATTACTACTATAGAAGGATGGATTGGAGTAACAGTGGATAGTTGAGTGCTAGGTGTAATGGTGAATGGTGATGGAGCATCTACTATTGAAGTGGATGGTGGCTAAGATAGGTATTGCTATTGTACTTGTGGGTATAGGCCCAAAATGTAGATGACCTCACAATAACTGAGGAGGTCATAGTGATGGTGATGATGATGATGAAGATGAGGTAGAATGAGTGTTGTGGGTATGTGTGGGATGAAAGTGTGGGGCAGGCATAAACTAATAACTAGCTAACTTCGTGATAAGAGATTGGTAGGTTAGGAAGTATGCTTCAAAAGTTGTGAAAGCGCCCCTACCTCGTCCAAAACCCCAACCTCGGCTGATGATGGAGGGGTGGATACTTGATTTGTTCGCCATTTGTAAGATAAAAACATACATATGGATAGTAATATTATTACGACAAATTAATTAACTACATATGAAAAAAGCATAAAAACAACTAATAACTAGACTCATTAAAACATATATCAGTTGATGTTAGAAGTTTTGTTAGAATATATCATTCATTCATCAAATAAATTCTTCAATCTTTTTATCCACCCAAATCTGCTGATGTAATATAAGGATAGTAATAAAGGTCCATCAACATTCCAATTCTCAATTTTTAGTCATTCATATCAATAGATCCAGATAGAGAAAAAGACTAAAAACTTTATGTAATGAATGATAGAGTTCTTGAATAGAAATTTTTAGTTCTATTTGGTTATTAACCGATTATAGGAGTTGGAGATTCCTATATTACTTCTTTTCTATTCAAAAAGTTTTTAGTTTAGTTTGATTTTTTTGGAATATTTTATGTTCTCCAATACTCCTCCTTAGTTTATATAATAGAGAATTGAAATTTTATGATGGTCTATGTCATCTTGTGATGCAATGGAAAATTAGAAATTCTTAATACTCCTATAATGAGCTTATATTGAATCTTTCTTTTTCAATTTACAGCTAAGCCCTTGCAATGGAACTATTCAATGCTTCATAAAGAGGGACAACTCTAATTGAGCCTAGTACCTTAGTATTGGAGAGTGTCATGGGAATGATTCAAAGATTCAATTTACAATTCTATTCTTTTCTTAAGTCTTCATTTGCCTTATGTTTTCTTCACCATCAATAGTACTTGTGCTCAATTTGTACTACGTAACATCTATGTCCTTTTTTGTCTAGAAATATAAGCATATTTTGTTAGTGTTTTTTGGTTATATAAGTTATGAAAGGTTGCTGTATTTTTCTAACAAAAGGCTAAATGAATATCTAAGTATCTACAATTTGTATGTTTTATAATATATGACAATTTTTTTTGGAATGTTCATGTGTTTCATAAGTATACTTTATCTCAATTGATGTAGACAATATTTCCTCAAGCAGCACATATATTGAAAAACTAAGATATTTTACAAAGACTTGCTCATTCTCCTATATATCTTACTTCAAGTCTTATATATATTTGTTTAATAGTATTTATTTGGATTTTACTTCAAGTCGTCTATGTACAATGGTGTGCACATAAGAGCTAAAACATAAGTTGCATAGATTGGCTAGGAGTGTATGGTATGATACATATGATTATCTTAATATTTCTTAGGGCCATGAAGGGTATTTTTTAAAAATTATTATATGCAAAAGAATTGGGCATAGTCTACCCTATTTAACAACTACCAATACAAAATTTTAACCCCAATGGGTTGTTATAGGGGATTCCTTAAAAGATTGTAGCCAAATAAAAATTTTGGCAATATTCCCCCTATAACTATAATCATCCAATTCTTTAGTAACACATAAAATTTTCTAACGCATTAAATATCAATATCTATCAAACAAAGATTATAAAAATAAAAATACTTCATATCATATTCCCTTCTTACTCCACATGCATATGAGTAGATAATAATCCAATAGCAACAAATGGGAATGCTCTACTTCTTGCCCCAAATCCCATCCTCCTTCCTAAAACCACCAATCCTATAAAAAAACAATTCAATCTAACACATATTTATTACTCATAAAAGCATTGATTTTTCTTATATAAATGATATTTAATCTAAATGAATTACAAACCACAAAACTAGGATAATATAGATGAGTCAAAGTAAGCAACAATCAACAAACCTATTACAAATTAAAAAAATAGTTATAAATTCATGATATTAATTATGCAACAAAATCAAACAACTTTCCAATTAAACTATTAATTAATAATAAGTTTATAATAATTATTACAATTAATTTTATTTTCATTAATCAAACGATTTCTAGTCAATGCCTAGTCCATAATTAATTCAAAACTCTAAACTCAAATTAAAAAATTTATCAACTTATTCAAACATTTAAAATAGCAAAATAGTAAATATACCTAACTTTGATATAATGGCAAAAATCTAAACCATCCACTTTAACTAAGATTACCTCTCTAAACTCATTCTAATGTCTAATTTTGTACGACTATAATGACTAATTTCTATACAATTGAAATGACTAATTCTATAAAATTGAAATGCATAAATTCTATAAGTTAAAATGTTTTATTTATATACAAATTCAAACCTTAATTCATCTCAAGTTAACCTATTAAAATGCTATATCAATTAAAATAACTTAAATTGTACATAAATAAAATTAATACATACTAATATGCCTAAATTTCAATATACATAAAATTGGAACATTAACATTACAAACATAATTGAAATGCCTAAATTCTATAAATTAAAATACCTCATTGATGTACAAATTCAAACACTATAATGCATTCAAATTTAACCTATTAAAATGCCACATTAATTAAAATAACTCAAATTCTACATAAATAGAATTAATACGTACTAACAATCCTAAATTTCAATATATATAAAATTAGAAACATTAACATTGTAAGCATAATAATTGGAAACAATTGGAAACATAACTCAAGTTCAATATACATAAACTCAATGGAAAAATAAAAAAATAAAAAAATAATTAATATATAAACTAATCAGCAATAGCAACATCGACGAAGGTACGGTGATAATGACAAAGGGGTGTCCATGGTGAAAAGCATTGGGATGGTGGAACGAAGGTGGGAATAGCATGGTGATGGTAGAAAAGGGTGGGAACTTGACGAGGAGCAGAAATCTTAGGGAATGGAATGAGAAACACAAAGAAAGAAATGGGGAAGAAAGTTGACTCGTTAGACTTTATTTAGCTTTTCAACAAAATTTTCATGAGGAAATTTTGTTAGGAACCAAATTTTTTTGAAAAAAATTAAATTTGCTAATGGAAATTCCATCATGAAAATTTTCCATCACCTCTTGATAGAAGAACTATCATATATGTTCATGCTAAGCTTCTACCAAATCCTCTCCAAACTTTTTTAGCTTACACTATTTATAAGGATTTTTTTCACCCAAACGTTGGCTAGAGAGGCCGAAATCACCAATGCATTGTTTTTTCTTTTTCCTCCATCTTCTAGATCTTTATCTCTGAATATAGTCTCACGTCATTGAGGTCAAACTTTTCACATATGGAAAATGATTCTAGCAAGTGGATTTAAGCTTGCTTATTATCGTGTGAGAGATTTGCAAGCATATGCTACGTTATCTCTTGCTAATCTATAGGAAATCAATGAAAAGACCACAGCCATAAGTGAATTATCCACCTCGTGTTACTAAAAGTCATTTTTTGACTTCATCCAATGTTCTGACGTCTTGCGATGGACTTCAATCACTATAGATTTAGGTTATCTCTTAGGACTATCTTACTGCTTGGTGATGAATTCCTTGAGATATCCCCAACACATCACTTTCTCAATCTCGTTCTTTAGGTGGCGACACTCCTTAGTTGTGTGTCCTTAATCATGATAGAAGTAAGAATATTACTTCAATTTCTACCTCGTTGGGTTCGTCACTCTTCCGGAACTTTGCCATTAGGATTTCTTGTTTAGAGACTACAAGCATCTCCAATCATGGAATGTTAAAAAGGGTATACTTCAGAAGCCCTATCAGGGGTACTATCGATGCCCTTTATTTTTTTTTTCTCAAACTTGAACTCTTCTCATGCCTTTCACTTGTAATTGTTTGTCACAATTGCCATATTTTTTATATAGATTTATTTCTCTCCCCAAACTAGGAACTCTTCAAAGGTAGCCAGTTGGTTCCCTACTATGAACTTCTAAACCTCCTATGCCTCAATTTTTGCTAAATGATACTAGGTAAGAGTTCTAGAATAAAGTGGGGAAACTCATAGGCTACTTGGATGAAGTGGTTGATGTACTCCTATAAACTCCCTTTTTTTTCTACTTAATAGTGAACATGTATGCAATAGTCTTAGTGTATTTTGGTTAATAGAGCAGTAATGGAGGATTTGTGTGCAAATTTTCTCAAAGTTGAAGAATTGTCAAGATGTGCAAATCCTTATGTTTGCATTAATGAGAAGATAGATCAACACCCTATTATTTTCCAGAAAGCACATTACTCATTTTCCAAGCAACATTTTTTAGGCATTGTCTGTATTTTGTAAAGAAGCAAGAACATTAAGGATGCAGAAGAGATCTGGAGTTTACCCTTTTAACACCTAAATGGCATCGACGATTGGGGATGTAGATACTAGCCAAATGTATCATCAAAAGCAACATTGAAGCCACTCCCTTGCACATTCATCCTCCCAAGAGAAATACCTATGATTTAAAAATCATTCCTTACAATTCCATAACATTACTAACTCTAGAAATATTGGCAAATCTGCTAGAAAGTGCTACCACTTAAGTCTTAGCCAACTCTACCGCTCAGCATATGGAAGAGCTACTACAACCTTATCGGCATAATTTGAGGGCTTTTTCCTCTGTAAGCTGACTACTCTACCTATATTTATCTAAGATTTCCCAGTCCTCATCCAAGGGAAGCCTTTTCACTTTGATACCTATTGTAATCGGATGGTGGACTTAAGCACCAGCACTACAAATCCCACATAACATAGAAACCCTCTCACTATCCCCATTAATCTCAAATAAAGAAACATGGACCAATCAATGTAAAGCATAGACGAGGCAAAATGCCTAAGGTACATGGGCATAATTGATTCTTGGCATTTGTCACCTATACTTCTCTTAGCATTCCATGTGAAAAGGTTCTATGTAAGGCCCACAAGTTTTCTATGTCATGCATTCTTCTCGAAAGATGATGAAACAAATGGAAAAGCATAAAATGGATAAATGGTGCCATTTCTATCAGTATTACAGACACACCACCAAGTAGTGTGACACCTAATGAAACTTTGAAAGCTAAAAAAGCATGGATTATTAAGATACTACAATTTCCATAGTCTCGACTAGCATATCACAAAACCTTGAAGCTTGAAAGATCAAACTAAAGTATTGACCTAGCGAGGATACCCTAATGAGTATGTTGATAAATGAAAGAACTCCTTTAGTGAACAAGGTAAAAGTCTTAGGGAACCATCATGTTTGTGACTAACGAAAAGCTCTGTTGCTACTACCAGCACGAAGTTGGTTACTGTTATATGTATTATCAAAGTTGCTCCTAAAATGCCACAAAATTCAACCCCAAGCACTGGTATCTAGGAACACTTACCTACATGCTGGTTAGGTTAGCCTAACTGTTGCACCTAGTAACACTCCCCACCTCTCATAAAAGTATTTTACCTTTTAATTTTTTTTTCATTTTTATTTTAAATTTGAATAAAGTCTATCCACTTGAGGATGTCACTAGATTCTTATTGATATTTTTGTAATTAATGTAAATGTTTTTTATATTCTTCATATTATACTTCTCCGTAGTTAATGCAAACATTCTCACATTTTTGGTATTACACTTTTCCTTTGGCTTTCAACTTTATAAAGCTTATAGAATATTTAGGAAGCTACTTAGGACATCAACTATAAGTTTCTTCAAAGAGTACGAAGTCTACATAGTAGTCACCAAGCATAAACCTACTATAAAGGCCCACTTAGGGTACATGGTAGCTAATGTAATCCCACTATTAGCCCTAGCGATGTATGAGGTAGTCAGCATCTAGAAAGGTTTACTATGAACTTACTTTAGGAATAGGTGGCATCCTAAAAGTCCACTATCAGCTCCTTTTAGAAATATGTGGTATCTTGAAAATATTTCACTATCGACTTTCTTTCGAAAGTACGTGGTGCTATAAAAAAATGTCTACTATTGACTCCCTTTAGGAGTATGTGGCAATCACTCTAAATACATTCACCAAGGATCACCCTAAAGACATCTACCTCATTAAGAAAAGAAAGTCCACCTCGAAGGTGGCAATGCCTAAACACTTAAAAAACATTCCAAGAATCTCTAAGTTTGGCAACTCTATATGTCGTTATGCACTTACTATGAAACCTTTCAAACAATTCATAAGTACAATCATTCTTATCCCAATACTTAGTCTATCCAAAACTTGAGTACAAAAATTGTGATCTTCCTTCTTCGGAGAACTCTACTACACATAAGGTGAACTAACGAAGATGCTAAAAGGGAGGCTCTATGCCATCCTAAGATAACTTCATCACATATTAAGTATATGATCACTCCAACTTCATGAACAAGTTGAAATACCTACCATACTTCGCAACTTAAAATTCATTAAGTCCAAAAAAATAATTAAAGGCATTATGCCATCATAAACTCAACAAAATCATGCAAATAAGAGTAACTCAGAAAAATAGAGAGGTGTTGCCCTATCGCAATGAGCCCACTATAGCAAGAGGGTGTCCCAATACAAGCACCTAGTAAGTGTCCAAGATGTATTGAGGATCTCCTACAAAGGAGGCCCTATAAGTGCCACAACACTGGCCATCTAGTAGGCACTTAGAAATTTCCACAATGAGGTGCCACAGCACTACCTCTCAACGGTGCCCCAACCTATTGCTTAATTGGTGTGTCAACAATGGGTGCCCTAGTGCACGCTTACACCTGACATCGCACACAACATTGGCATTTTAATAGTAAAAGCTTTGTTATCAAAATAAAGTTGCTACTAGGGTAATGATGGACTACTATCCTATTTTAGTAGTACTATTAATAGAAGATCTATTTAAGGGGCTTAGTTGTTATAATTCTAGCATGAGCTTCTTAGCCAATTGAATAAAAGTTTATTTTCTTTTTCACTATATTTCATTGTTCAATATAACAAGAATTAAGAGACAAAATGACATTTGCAATTATTGTTTCTTGAAAATTTAGGTCAATAGAATTAAATAAAGGGTTTATTGAAAATTCATCCCTTCAATTATAAAAATATTACTAATACAAATCTTTCCATGTACATATATTATTAAGATACTCTAGGTCAAATAATCATTTAACAAAATGATGATTTGGATTTTTTTATTTTGAGTAAAAAGTGGTGAGCCCATGATATACATTTATATTTTTCAATAGTCAACCTTAAAAAAGGTTTTATATTGATATAATATGAAGAGAAGGAGTTGATAACTTAATTGTCTCAAATGGGAAGTAATTGTACGTTAGTCTATAGATTTTTTTTTCTTTTGGAGTCTATTCAAATAAGTGATATTTTGTAACATTTCATTATGAATTACTTAGTTTCTAAATATAGCCCAACTATTTAAAGACAAGTTACTTTTTTATGAGGTATTTACCATTTTACATTATATGAAGTTTGTCTGTGATTACAAAGCTAGTGGTTTTATTTAGTCAACTTTTATCAAATTGTGCAAAAATATTTGAGAAATGTGATATGTAAATCTTTGATATCATAATAGGTAAGTGATAGACAATTAACCAATTAAAGCATTTGTTATTGAAGGGAAATCAAAGGAAGGCCAATGAAAGTGACTTAATGGAATGACAATCAAGGCCACTAATTGATTTTGATTCCAAATAAAAAACAAAAAACAAAAAAAAAAACAAGTCTTGGCTCTGATACCATGAACAAAAATTATTTAAGGTGGATTGTCATATTCTCTTATTTCATGACTTATTTTGCTCTATTTGTACTATTAGAAGTACTTTTTTTTTTCATAGAAATGTATACATATATAGTAAAAAAATGATATATATTCACATGATCTAGACAGGAAGCAAATTTGGTCATTAAAAGTTGAAACTCCTATATAAATTGTATATTATTTCATATAAAATATCTTGATTTCTAGCACGGTTACTGATCAAACTCCATCATACTGATATGATTGTGCTAATTCTAAAAGAGATGCAACTTTCAAGAACTAAATCTAGTAATGCGACATAAATATGTGATGTATCCCTAATAAGTCCTCACAATGTAGCAACAGAAACATAATGAATTCAACACATAATATTAAATGGATCTTAGCGCATGTTAGTGTAGATCTAAAACTCTAACACTATAAATATTGCAATTAATGATAGAAAGAAGGGATGGAGTCACTCTTCACTCAAGGAAAATTTCTAATCAATCGCATCACTAAAATAGAAACTCACAACATATTTAGCTAATTTTTTAGGAGATCCCTAAGTTCAAATTCAGGCCACATTAGTGAAGCACCCTCTCATGAAAGCATATTCTAAATTATGAAATATTTAGAATGCAATCAATTTCCAAAACTTGAGATTCAAATACCCTAATAATCTTTCTAAAGGAGGACCTTAGTGTAGACAACGAAGGACAACGAACACTCTTATTCTTAGAGAGACCGTTGTGGCACCCAAATGCCGAAGAATCACACATACAACAAAACTCATCTTTAGGAGGCCTTGTCCTACAACTAATGCAAGAAGCCCTCTTGGAATTGGAAAAAGACACCTTCACTTAGGTCATAGTGAAAGCTATTGCCAGTAATGTTGTAGAACACTCTTAGTTAGAGCCTTTTCGATGTTCTACAAAAATAGAGTAGAGGCTAAAAGAAAACAAAAGAGTCATGCCTCTCCATCTTACAAAATAAATGCTCAACCATTCCTTTTAGCTAATAATTCCAAACAATAAACCAACATAGCCTAGTTCCTTTTGAACTACTATCCTAGAGCACATCTTTGGTGTTAAGGAGTCATACCTCTCTTTAATAATTGCCCTTCCAAGGTGCATTCCATTTTGCCCCTACTGTTTTAGCAAAGTTACTCCCTTATGGTGTTAAAGTGGCTAACATATTGAAATTTGATGAAACTAGAGACCCCCTAGTATCGCTTGGAAAATTTTCTTGCGTACATGAAACCATATGACCTCAAAGAGATAGTTTAATGCAAAATCTTCATACAACTCTAATGAAGAGTGCCCTCGCATAGTTTAACCAACTACCGATCAATTCAATCATTGGCCTTGAGCAACTAACAGAGTGTTTTTTGTGTAACTTCATCTACAAAAAAGTATACAAGACTGCTCATACCTATTTAATAGTAGGTTAAAGAAAGGATAAAGTTTAAGATAACATGTCAACCATTTTGTTTACGTAGATCATGAGAGTTCTCACCTCAACTTGAAGCCCTTTCCTAAACCTAAGGTATGAAAGGTTCAAGGAGCCTATAGTAAGGAAGCCCCCAACAACTCTGGAGTAGATTGTTAAGTTCTTATTAGTATTAATTTTAATATCATATTTACAACTTAGAAAATAATTTTTTTATTTAAAAAATTATATTTCTCTTGTGAATTGATGAAATTTTGAAATTGCAAGAATACAAGTGGAGAATTTACAATAAGGGGGCAAATTGACACAAGTTGGTGGGAATGCTTACAAGATGACACCTCATGATCTAATTAAGAATAGGCAAAAGAGTTTTTCTAATTATTTGATTCCTATTCTAATTAGAAAACTTTTGTAATTAGCTATAAATCAACCTTTCAAATACTTAATCAAAGGACGGATTTGGATTTGCTATTTTGGAAGTAAGAAGTATTGCAAGAACTCAGTATTCGGAGGAGGATAAATTGGAGATTAGATTTGTTTAGGAATAAAGTTTCTTTTTCTCCTTTGATTTTCATTTTTAATTCTGGATTTGAGATGATAATTCATTTTATTCATGTTTTGTTTGACATTTCAATCATGAATTAGTTTTTATTCTTAAATTAGGATGAATTCTTTGAATAAATTGATGCATGATTTTCTTCCATGAAATTAGTAGCACTTAAGGTTATTTTTTCTATTGTGTGATTTTTTTCTATTTGAATGTTTAATCATCAGTAAAGTACATCTTTAAATCCTAGAGGAGTTTTCAAAAAGAAATTCTAGGGATTGATTGACAATAGAAGACCTTAGAATTAATTGTTCAAATTGATAAATTAATTAATTTGTGAGTATGATAGGAATATACCAGCTTACCCTAGGGAGTTAGCGAAGTGGAGTTAGCGAAGTGGTACAACCTTATCCATAATTTAGTTTATTCACGTATGAATAATTATAAATTGAATAAATTAGGGATTTGATTGCAAGTAATTTGGAAAAATCCCATAATTGCATAAAACTCAAGGTTGATAATCTAGTATTAATTTTTTAGGGAGAAAATTATGTAATCAAGTTATTTGATTACAGAAATCATAATTCTATGCTTCTATATCCCAGTAGAATTCTTAAGCAGTATCACTTTTTTTTTTCACTAGTTTAGTTTTAATTCCGACTTATTTGATTTTTGTTTGAATAAAACAAGTGCGTGACAAATTAGTAATTAGTAGCAAATAATTTAGTTCAACATGAAATCAACACTTTTCTCATCATTTTATTACTTGTTGCGACACATGCACTTGCGCATTTGTTTGCATCATTTGTTTTATACAACCAACAAGTTTTTGGCGCCGATGTTGAGGAACTAAAATTATTTTATTTATGCTAATATTAGTGTTAAGCACCAAGTTTTAATTCAAGCTATTTTATTTTATTTTATTTTTTTATTTCAAGAATCCTTCCAATTATATGCAGGATAATCAAGAGCAATAATTAGTCCCGTTTGATCTAGAAATTGAGAGAACCTTTTGGAGAGACAAATGAGCACTTTAGTGAGCTAACGAGGACACTATAGAAATGGCAGAAGAAGATGGATATTTAGGTGACTTGTTATGCCACATATTCAAGTCTTTCAAAAAAAGAATCACTAGACCATCTGCTCAAGATAATAATTTTGAGATTAAGCCCGTTATCATTCAGATGATACAGAGTTCAGTTTAGTTTTAAGGGTCTCCAACAGAAGATCCGAATGCTTTTTGGCTAACATTTTTGAGATTTGTGACACCTTCAAATATAATAGAGTTTCTAATAATGCAATCTAGTTGAGGTTATTTCCATTTTCATTACAGAATAAAGAACTTGGTTGTAATCCTTGCCATTAGGATCCATTGCCACTTGGGAGGATCTAGCACAAAGATTCTTGGCTAAGTTTTTCCCACCATCACAAAGAGTAAAGTTGAGGAATGAAATTATTTCTTTTGCTTAATTTGATCAAGAAATATTTTATGAGGTGTGGTAAAGATATAAGGAGATGCTTAGAAAATGCCCTCATCATGGATTGAGAAAGTGACTTTAAATGCAAATATTCTACAATGGATTGACTACATAAACAAGAGGAATAGTTGATGTTGCTGCAAGAGGTACACTTATGCCAAAAACGATTGGAGAAATATTTGATTTATTTGAAGAGATGACTACAATAGTTATCAGTGGCCAACTGAGAGATTAACTCAACCAAAGAAAGCTGCTATAATTTATGAGGTAAATAGAACTACAACTTTGACTACACAGTGAGAAGCTTTAACAAAAAGGACAGACACACTTGCAAGTATTATAACCCAGCCAATGCATAACATTCAAGCAATAGAAGGCCAATTTATTAATTGTGATATTATGGGGATGCACATTCAAGTGATTAGTGTCAACATACTTTGGAATCAGTGTAGTTTGTTGGGAACTTCAACAAGAATCAAAAGGGAAAAAACCTTTTTCATCCTATAAGATTTCCCAACTTTCAATTTAGTCCTATATATCACACCATTTCACATTTAGTCCTATAAATTAATAAAAATTTGCATATTAGGTTTGAAAGTCACTGGAATTGTTAACATGGCATACCGAAGTTGTTGGATTTGGGGGTTTTGCAAACTTGGCAAATTTCAGCTAATGTGGCACTTTGTTGGAGGAAATTTTTTTGCCACGCGGGCATGTTTAAAAAAATAAATAAATAAATATATCAAAAGTTTTAAAAAAAATAAAGAAAAAACCCCCCAGCCTAATTAA
>JACGDI010005673.1:593097-606279 GCA_014898725.1 Jacaranda copaia
TGGCACCTGTCTGGGCGGCTACTGCAGCTAGTGGCTACCTAGCTCATGGCAGCAATGGTCAACCAACCATGGCAACTGGGTGATTGGGGGAATGGGGGAAGTAGGGAGGTCCAATGGTAGTGGCGTAGAGGGTGGTTAGAAGTAGGGATAGGTTTGTTATGTGTATATATAATTATATATATTTATATAAATATGTGTGAACATATTAAAACATTATGGCAATATTGGGTTTTATTTTTCATGTAATTTTAATATATATTTTGGAAGAATGAATGCTGGAAATAGAATTGGAGAATGTGAAAGTTGTGTGGAGAATGTTATGGATTTTTGGTTATATTTTGAAAAATAGTTAAAAATTAATTTTGAAAAGTTTTGATATGTTAGTTTATATTTTTAGGAAGACATTTTGTACTTTAGTAGTAAAATCAATGCTTTTTTGTTAAGTTTTCGGAATGAAAATGGAATTAAGTAATTATATTTGTATATATAAGAGAGATTTTTATACAAATACATATTTGTGTATATATCCATTTCAGCAAAAATCTCTTCCAAGAAGGTACCACGTTAGCTAGAATTCGCCAACTCAAAAAAATTCCTAAATATATTTTTTCCTCCTTTTTTATTATTTTTTATATACTTATTTATTTATTTACATAAACATGCCAACACGGCAAAAAACTCCAACAAGGTGCCAACTCTGTTGAAAATTTGCCAACTCAGCAAAATCCCCAGATTCAAAAGCTCCAACATGCCATGTTAGTAAGCGACTTTCGGACTAATTGTGAAATGGCAAAACATATAGGATAAAATTGTAATTAGGGAAATCTTATAGGACTAAAAATGTTTTTTTCTCAGAATCAAAATAATCCATACTCAAATACTTATAATCCTAGATAGGGGCAACACCTCAATTTTTCATGGAGCAACAGCCAAGGACAAACATTAGCTCCGCCGCCACCTGCGCTACTGTTGTCACTAGGCTTCTAGCAACAAACAAAGCCATCAACTCAAAAGCAAAAGCCCCTATTAGAAGAAATGTTTATATAGCTCATGGTAAAAATTGAGGTGGCAATTCAGAGTCAATTAGCTTCAATTAGAACATTAGAAACATAAATAGGCCAGCTAGCCACTGCAATGAGTATGGGACAGCAAGAAACTTTACCAAGTGCTATTGAGATAAATCCTAAATGAGAAGGCAAGAATCATTGCAATGCTATTTCTTTGAAGAATGGTAGAGAGTTGCAAAAATTTCAAAAGGTCCCTCCACCTTCAGAAAAATTGGAAGAAAAATCATCAGTAGAGAAGGGAAAGGATGAGAAGTAGAAACTAAAGAAGTTAATCTTATCAAACCACCTCCACACTTTCCTCAAAGGCTTAAGAAACGAAAGTTAGACAAGTAATTTCAACAATTTTTGGAGGTTTTCAAGAAACTCCACATAAATATTCCATTTGCTGGTGCTTTAGAATAAATGTCTAGTTATGTAAAAAAGGCATTTGAGTGAATTTAAAATAGTGACTGTCATAGAGAAATGCAATGCAATCATCCAAAAGAAGTTACATCCAAAGCTCAAGTATCCTGAGAGTTTCACCATACCATGCAAAATTGGTACTAAATTTTCTAGAATGGCACTTTGTGATTTGGGAGCAAGCATAAATTTAATGTCACATTCCATCTACCAACAACTTGGATTAGGAAAGATCAAGCCAACTAGTGTAACCTTGCAACTTGCATCTAGAACATTCAAGTATCCTAAGGGAATAATTGAAGATGTATCAGTGAAAGTTGATAAATTTATCCATTCTTGTCCACAAGTAGGACTATCATAGATATGCAAAAAGGTGAATTAACCATTAGGGTCCAATAGGAAAAGGTAACTTTTAATGTGTTTAGAGCATTTGATTTTCCTAAGAACATTAACAAGTGTTTTGTAGTTAGTGTGGTAAATAAACAAGGCAAGTCATATAAAGAAGAGACTGAATATATGAGTGATGGCAAAATTTTGAAAGACCAATTAGAGCCAGGTGAACAGGTACTATTCTACAACTCTCATTTTAAGTGGTTATCAGAAAAGCTAAAAAGCACAATGGTTGGGGCTCATTCGCATAATTAAAATCTTTCCACATGGAATGATGGAGTTGCAAGAAATTGGTTCAAGATGGTAGTTTAAGGCAAATGGAAAAAGAATCAAACACCACTAGAAAACTACCTTAAACATCAACAATCCACAACCATCTTAACCAACATCAAGTAAAGCCCAAAAAGTCATGCCGAATACTATAAATCAAGCACTTTTTAGGAGGCAACCCAAATTTTTAATTACTTTAGACTTTCATTATTTTTAGAATTGTTTTTTTATTATTTTATTTGCTTCAATTTATTTTATCTAATTTATCTTTATTTTGGTGTTTTCTAGGTTTGAAAAAGAAAAAATTTGAATAAAAGATAAAGTGGTAGCAATTTGCCACCATCCGCACAACCCCTTCCCCCCTCCCCCCCAACCCAAAACCCTCTCTCTCTCTCTCTTCAATTTTTTTCTCTTTCCTTTTCCTTTTCCTTTTTCTTTATTTCTTTTTCTCTACTCTTTTTATTCAATTATTTTTCTCAAAAAACTCATATTCATTACTCTCTCTTTAGAATATCTTAGATATATAAGTATTTTAGATTGATTTCAATTATTAAGTATTTTTTTTCATTTATAAAGGCCTATTTAATTGGTTTGAGAGTTTGGAATTAGTTAGATTATTTATTGAATAATTTAAATTTAGTGGTTGTTTATTTAAGATTATTTGATAAATAATTGATTGATTATTAGGGTGAAGCCATAGATATTTGGATGCCAATTGAGATAAAATTGTTGGATGTTGATTTGTGGATTGGAATTTCTTGATTTTCTTTAGGTATTATTGAGAGTAATTTTATTTGGATTTAATTCTCACCACAACCATATCCATCCATTATGTTGCAATTCCACCCCCAAAGGCTGAGAATGACGATGACACCGTTGATTGATCAAAGCATATTATCTTTCTTTTCTTTTTCTTTATTCTTATTTTTAGTTTTATCATTTTTCATATTAGTGTCTCTTATTTTCTTGCTTTCTCTATCACAATAGTGTTAGTACTTTGAGGGCAAAGTACCTTCCAAGTTTGGGTGGAGTGGGGGGGGGCGCTTTGCGCATCAGTTTTTAATCCTTTATTTTCTTTTATTTTGATTATACTTAGGTTTTAGTAATTGAGTCGATGTCTTGCATGTACAAAAATCAATCTTCTTGAATCAATAAAGATATTACTCCTTTAATTTTATGTTTTTTGGAAAATTATAATTGTGTGATGATGAAACTATGCACTTTGACTAGAAGCAATGCTAGGATGACATCCACTATTTTTGAGCACTCACTTTCTCACTTCTAGTTATTGGTTTGGTTTAGAGGACATTTATGCATGAGTAACATAGATAATACTTTAAAGTCTAGAATGTTTGATTCCCAATTGAGGCAAAATCCTAGAAAATACTAATACAAGGGAAATGACTTAAACCATTTTGGACCCATTTGTGCCTTTCAAGCCTACCAAATGTTACTATATTCCTAGGGTCTCCTGTTGAGCCTATTTTAAAGTATCATTTTTATTTGGTAGCTAACTCAACAGCCAGCCTAAACACACTCACCCAATAAATCTCATAATTACTTATTAGATCTATTTGAAATTTTTATGAAGATGGGAACAAATAGTATAGTGCCATGAGTTTGATTTTTTTTCCTCCCATTTAAAAAAAAAAGTGTAGATAAGGCCTCATGCACACCCAAAAAATGTGCATAGTGGCATGAGCACCGAAAAAAATTAAAACAACAAAAATCGTATCGGGTATTAAAAAATGTGCATAATGGCATGATGAACAGGTGCTGTGGGCATTGAGTCAGTTTATCCATATTTTTTCTACCTTTACCCAGGCCTACATTACAAGCTCTAGAAGTTCTAAATGATCACTTGTCGAATGTATTCTACATTAGTGGAGATAAGGATGAAAAGCAAACCGATAGGGTATCAAAATAGAGTCTTGTACTTGTACATAAATTAATCCAAATTGCCAATAACTACTTGTGGAGAAATTACACGCATCATAGGAGATTCATTTGAACATTGTGTATGTTTGTTTGTGCATAGTGAAATTAGATCACAACTATGGTTGACTACAATCATAACTTTGAAGTAGTTCTAAGAGTAGCAAACTGAATTGATCTTTTTGTACATGTATTTTGGTGTTGATTTGTTTTTTTTCTTACAGTGTCTTTGATCTTTTCTTTTTGTTGCTCGAGGACAAACAACGTATTACATTTGGGGGTGTTTGTTAAGTCCCTATTAGTATTAATTTTAGTATCATAATTAGGACATAACAAATAATTTTCTTGTTTAAAAATTATAATTCCCTTGCTAATTGATGAAAATTGGGAATTGCAAGAATACAAGTGGAGAAATTACAATAAGAGGACAAATTAACACAAGTTGGTGGGAATGCTGATAAGATGACACCTCATGATCTAATCAAGGATAGGCAAAAGAATCTTTCCATTTATTCAAATCTTATTCTAATTAGAAGACTCTTGTAATCAGTTATGGCCTTTCAAACTCTTAATTGGAGGACAAATTTGGATTTGCTATTTTGAAAATTAGAAGAAACGTGAGAATTCAGGATTTGGGGAAGGACAAAGTGGAGATCAAATTCATTAAGGAATAGAGTTTCTTATTCTTCTGTTGATTTTATTTTTTAATTCTAAATTTAAGACGATGTTTCATTTTATTCATATTTTATTTGACAATTCAATCATGAACTAATTTGTTATTCTAGAATTATGATGGATTCTTTTGAATAAATTGATACGTGATTTTTTTCCATGAAATTAGTAGCACTTAAAATTATTTCTTCTAATGTGTGCTTTTTCTATTTAATTGTCTGATCAATAGTTAAACACATCTTTAAACCCTAAAGGATTCTTGGAAAAGAGAATCTAGGGATTGATTGACAATAAAAAAACCTTCGGATTAATTGTTCAAATTGACGAATTAGTTAATTTTTGAGTAGGATAGGAATATACCTGTTTGCCCTAGAGAGTTAATTAAGTGGTACAACCTTATCCATAATTTAGTTAATTCACATAGGAATATAGTGAATTAAATAAATTAGAGATTTGATTGCAGGTAATTCGGAAGAATCCCTTAATTACATAAACTCAAGACTAATAATTTGTTATTAATTTCATAAGAAGAAAATGATGTAATCAAGTTATTCGATTGATGAAATCATAATTTTAGGCTTCTATATCCTATTTGAAATTGTAATCAATATACTTTTTCTTATTTTCATTAGTTTAGTTTTAATTCCTACATAATTGATTTTGGTTTGAATAAAACAAGTGTGCGACAAATTAGTAATTAGTAGCAAATAATTTAGTCCCTTATGGAATCAACACTCTTCTCATCACTTTATTACTTGTCGCGACACATGCACTTGTGTATTTGTTTGCATTATTTATTTTGCACAACCAACAGCGATCCTAGCTATAGGTGAGAATTACATATGCATTAAAGAAAAAAAAACCCCTAAAGATGACCTTAAATGGAAAGGATAGGAGAAAAGACTAAATTTTGAGAAGAAAAGAGATAAACACAAGCACGATTCCTCAATAAGGTTCACCAACTACACCTCTTCAATCTAGCAAACAAAGGATACTAATGGTCACTGAATATCTTAAGAGGCCTAGAAAAATAGTTAACAATCCTAAGACACCAGAATAGAAGAAGTAATATCATTTCCATCACCATCGAGGGTATATAGTTGAAGAATACCACCAATTAAAAGATGAGATCGAGAAACTAATAAGGTGATAATGATTAAATGAATTTGTGGCCAAGCAAAAAGATAGCTCAAGAACGTCACCATGACCTAGGATAATAGAAACTCATCACAAACGCCCCAAGCGCCAAATTGAATCTAAAAAGGACTCACTACCACACAGAGTTGGCTACTTGCCAACTATGGGTATCATTTAAGTAATTTTCGAATGACTAGAAGGCAATTTGATGATTGCTTACAAATTCCTAGTTAAGGTTGCTCAGGCAGTGCAACCATACCGCTATAACTAGCTTATTATGTTTGTGAAGTTCGCCACCTACAAAGTGAAATTTTTTTCAAGGACAAAGACTTGGAAGCATGGAGAGGAGCCCATAACAAAATATTCGTGATTTCAGCCTCTTTAGATAACTTATGGGTAATGCAGATACTAGTGGACAAGGAAGCATGACAAATATTATTTTCTATGGCACATTCATGATATTGGGTAAGGATAACACTCAACTTTAGAAGGGAAACACCTCTCTTATTTGATTTAATAGAGAAATTGTAAAGGCTTTGGGAGAAATCTTCCTTCCATTGTACTTGGCACCTACCCAAAACAAATGGCCATGATAGATAAATTTTTAGTAGTGCAGGCCTCATAGCTTACAACTTTATCCTAGGCCAATTAATCTTGAATCTCTTCTGAGCAATAGTCTCTACATATCATATAAAGATAAGTTCAAACCCAGACAGTCCTAAAGAAGTAGACAGATGCCAAAAAATGGTTAAGGAGTGTTATGCTAACACAATGAGAAAGGCTAAAGCGACATTAGAGGGTGTGAGGAATGATTCAAAATTACATAAACTACTAGCTCTGATTAATGGGAAACAACTAGTATCTGGATAATATATGGTCCAAACACCTACCTCAAAGTAGAAACTTAGAGAAACCAAAACAAAAATGCTAGGGATAGAAGAATTTTGAAACCTATTCCGAAAAAAGAACCTATATTTGTTCCCAAAAAGTATATCAAACTTATAGGAACTAGAGAGAACATGGAGTGTCCAAAAAGAAGTAGATGAACTCCTAGAGACAAAATGCACTCTAATAGAACAATTTCTAAAATGGCTAGCTAACATGACTTTTAGTGCCTAAAGTTCATAATAAATGGTAGATGCCATCAACTTCACATGATATCACTGATAAAGAAATTAATGTAATGCTAATATTATAAAAATGGGTATCTAAATTGCAGAGATCGTAATCTATAACTATGCCCATTTGGTTTCATTTCAAATCTCATTTTTTTGTTTTCTACTATTCCAAAAAAACAAATCACTTTTTATACATTTTTACCCAATATCATTTTTATTTTTACTTTTATTTTTATTTTTATTTTTATTTTTAGAACACATTCTCCAATAACTTATATATTTTCTCCCATTAATCTATATATATTCTCTCTCTATTCCAATATTTCTATCTCTCTCCACATATAACCTATTAAAACCAACATAATCATTACTTTTTTACACAAACTCATTTTCAACCCATTTCCACTATCTAACTTTTCTAATTTTAGAAATGATAGAAATGAAAATAAAACCAAAGGGACTCTAAGTTGTTGAAGTTTGAAAAAAGTATAACAATAACATGTGTAATGTTTAGTCCATACATCACAAAACCCACAATTGCTATCATACTATTACACAAAAATGAATTAGAATATTAGCCATAGATAATTTTCAAATACAAGACCAGAAAATATAAAACATAAATGCAACAATTATAAGATAAAATTCTACTTATAGCGATTAAAATATACATGAATTCCTAAACTGAAAAAAGGCAACAATGAAAATCAGAACATTTTTGCCTTTTTGAAGAGATCATCATTAAGAAGTGGTTGCCTTCACATATTTGGCCTAACCTTAAGGAGTTACTAGAGAAACTATTTCAATCATTGAGGATGATGCGATCAAAATGGCCATGCAGCTTGTAAATGAAGTCTGACAAATATAGAAATCTCCTAGATAACACTGGGTAGCTTAAAACCTCCTCATTACATTACATTGCACAATGAAAAACAAAAGCTCACTAATGCTTCAAAGATATATAATTCAAAAATATTTCTCAATGGAATGCAAAGATTTACATTTTACCATGTCAAAAGTACAATCAATGAACTCAAAAGTACCTATCACCAATAATACAAATAGAAGTCCATTGGCTAAATAGCTAAGGTCAATTGGTTTATTAGTCCCTTGATTAGGTTTATGTCTCCTATGAGGAGAACAACGTAAAGAAGGATTGGCACCAGTGGGAAACTAGTTTTGCATATCTTTTCTCTGTTCTATGGTCACATAAGGCTGTTGCAAGGGGCATGTAAGTTGCCTTTGACCACCTCTTTATGTATTATTGTCACCTCTCACACCCCTACCGCTCTCTAATTATGTAAAACATTTAATGATAAGTTACCAAATTAATAATATATTCAAGTGTTTTTCTTGGTAAATTATCAAGTAAATTGTACCTTATGATGTCATTATGTGATAGGGTATCATAGCCTCTATCACTAGCCATCTCCACTTGAAGTTTCAGTGGCATAGTCTTTGTCTCTACCCACATGATTCTATGATGGGCATGCAAATGTCTCCCTCATACTCCTAATCCATAAGGATAAAAAGTTGAATTTTTATGACAAGTTAAGAGTATAAATAGTACAATACTAAATACAATCATATAGGAAACCTAAAGAAAAGAATAATACCATAGCATTACTATGTGGTCGAGGGTCAAACTAGAATACCACTTGTTCATCCCCTATCCTGTTATTTATAAAGCATCATAATCTAGCGTTGTCGTCACATAAGGCCACCAAAGAAGCTCTACAAATTGCCTACTTTTGATCCATTAGCTTGATCACTTATATCCCTTAATTATCACTTAAAGTTTGTTACGACAAAGAAAATAAAATATGCCAATAATAAAGGAAAATTAAGATAATAGTACAAAAGAATGACCAACCTTCTATTTGAGTTACTTAATAGTAAAATATAGAGCGTACTTCATTATACCACTAGGTTGTTGAAATAGGTTTAAAAGTCTCCATCGACCATAACCCTTTCAACCAATAAAATGATCACATATAACCATCCTAAACTACTACAAAATTTTATTAGGAAAAAATGTATAGTATTAAATCAAATTCATCATAATTAAATAAAAATATATAATATGCAATAAAAATTAAAAAAATGAATGATAATTGATAAAAGAAATCAATACAATTAATTAAGCAAATACTAAAAGTTCCCCAATGGCATGCAAGAATGAGCGTCAAGAACATAACATGACAAGCAGTGGATATAAAGAAAACAGAGGAATTGTTCTATGAATTAGAAATAAAGATATGGCATCAATTTAATTATCACAATCCATTTCGTCATCATAATTAGAAACTTTGTTATCTTCATCTCTACTTTCTCTATTGGTATGGCACCTCCTCTCAGGGCATCACCTTAAGCGGAGGAGCCACCAATTCAAGCTTGAAATCTACTCAAAAGATAACTAGGAAACTTGAAATTTAACTGTCTTAAGTAAAATAAACACCTATAAACATGATATATATATATATATATAACCCAAAAGTCTTAAGTTTATACAACATTCACATCGTATCTTTTAACTAGGTTTTTGATTAGGAGGAGACTATATATACAACCATACACTTAATCTATTACAAAATAACTTCAACCTAAAACATGATCCTTTGCTCTTTCACCCTAACCCATCTGGAAAATAAAAATACCAAGGAGGGTGAGTCTTAAGGACTCAATAAGGGATTACATAATAGATATTGAAAAGAGAGATAAACTGGAATTACAAATGAGAAGATCTTTTGATTACAATTCAAGCAATCAAATCAAGATAATCAACAATCAATCTTTAAACTCGAAAGAGCACAAACATATAAGCATTTAGCGGACCTATTGGCATCTTTTCTTATTGCTCCTTGATCAATTTAAGATAACAATCAATAACAATTAATTTGAGCACAAGCGTTTTCCCTAATCTCTCCATTTGCTCGAGCACACAACTTATCATGTAACAAATCACTTATATTACTTTTATTCGGAATACCTATCACCGTTAGTTCATTCCACGCAGCTGTCTTTCCTGACCTAACCCCCAGCCCATTCCCCCCGTGGCATTGCTCTGGGTGATAACTTCCCAAGGTTGTCCCCATAGGTGGCACAAAATAATGCTAACAAATAACAATTCACTTTCAAGCAATAACAAGCACAATATTTAATAATGGCCGACAAGACCTATTCCAATAATAAGATACATAAACAATCAAGAGAACTATCAATCCGATTAGATCTATCAAATTATTTCAATATAACTTTTTCATTCATCAAGATCAAAAAGGGATGAGTCGGCAAGGTTAGGGTACGAGAGATAGAATCTAACAACATGAAGAGAGTTGCGAGCATCGGAACAACAAAACATATTTGATGCTAAAGAATAACCCTCACAAGGGTGTTTAAATCAAATATCAAATAATAGAATGAAATTAATATCGAACATTAACCCTCAAAGGGATCCACAAATCAAATAGCAATTAATATTTTGAACTTTCAACAAATAGAGTATGGAACAAAAAGAGAGAACCCACACAAGGACATATTACAATCACAGACAGATAGATAAAAGCTAGAAAGGCAGACCCTCACAAAGGTTTCCAACAAGCATAGATAAGCTTATACAAGCAAGAACCTAGAGTGGCAAAACCTCACCCTAGTTAGTGTAAAATATACGGTCAAGGTCACTATCACTGATCCTCAATTTCCACATCTTCACCACTTAGCCAAGATAGTATAATTATAGTCAAAACCCACTTTTGACTTTTTAATACATCATTATCAAGCTTATAAAATTCGAGGTCTTCAATTATCCTATTAACACAATAATTTAAAGCTTAATAACTCTATCAACTCAGCAAAATAGCTCATAACATTAGTGTTCCCTAAGAACATTTAGTTCCCATATCTGTTTCATATATCAGCAATCCTAGCCCATTTTTGTCATTTTATCATTATAACCTAATATCTCACTAATTACATAGTTCCAAAATTAGCCTCATCGTATTTATAGTTCAAGAGTCATCATAATCCTATTGATACTCGATATTGATCATAGCAATCCAGTTACCAATGAAATCCAAACTTTAGTCAATTAAATCATGGTTACATAAAATTAGGGTTTTCTACACTTAACATACTAGATAACCTATTGTTTACATGAAATAATACCATTTGAATTTGCTGGGCTCATTTAATCGATCGAAGTTGTTCTATTACTATGTTGGCGTGTCCTAATCGATTATTTCTATTATAATATATGAGAATACAAGATTTGATGATGATCGTAATGTGTATATACACATATGCAATCACATATATGTCATCATTATATACCAATATCTCATAAATGAGTCAGAATTTCAATGATTAGTTTGTGTACATGTGCTTCTAGGAACGAGACAAAAATTTCTATCTCTAGGTCGCCATCGCGTGGCTACTGAAAAGTTCAACACCACCGTCATTTGACTCCTCTCACTGAGAGCTTTCCAACAATACCCTTGGTTTTCTATTTCTTCGCTACAAAGTGGGTCAACCATCGGCTTAAAGTTCCAAAGCTACCTATTTGCATCATCGGTTTTCATCTCCTCCGCCATGTTTCTCCGCCATGCAAGGCTTCTATGAGGTTCTCCTCAACGAGTACTACTTAAACCACCCTTCAAGGTCTCCATTAGACACCAGAAAAAAGCAAACCCAATTGCCACCATGATCTCAATTTTTTGGTCTCCTCCTCTATCGCACTCCAATGGTTGTCGATCGTGAGTTTTGGTGTTGTTGGTGAGGTGGTCTCAACTCTGGTGTTAGTTGGAAGAAAAAGAGCTATTGCAGGTGATGTGTGGGTGGTGGTGGTCACAATGGTGAGAGAAATAAAGAAAGGAGAAGGTTGAAGAAAATGGGCGAAAATGAAGAACAACACTGCTACCATGTTTTGTTAAATCAAATTTTTCTATTTTTTCAATTTAGCCCCCTGAAAAATTAAGTTATGCAATCAAGTCCAAGACATTAAAAATTGTTATGATTAGACCTTAGTTAACTTAGGGCTTCTCATTCAAACCCCAAACTATTCAAAAATTGCACAATCAAGTCTATAAAAATTTATAATTTTAACCATAAATTTTTTTAAAATAATTAATAATATAAAATTCATAAAATTTTCAAATAATAACAAGATCATATACTATAAATAAAGTCAAAAAAATTCTAGGGATGTTACAATTGGGCCCTTTATAATTTTGTTGATCGATTTTCAATCCAACAAGGTAAAAAATTATGGATCCCACCTAAGAGGTGGGATGTGGTATCAAAATCAATATTTCAAAGTATAAAAATATGAAAAAGACATATTAAGCCCTCAATTATAAATTTATTAATTAGTGCACAAGTTTCATTTTATTACTTAATTATTAATTATATGGTTTTCTTTGATTTTTTGCATGTAGTATGTAAGTTTCATATGATATCGCTTAATTATTTAAAAATTATGAAATTACCTAATAATGTATGTCATCTATTTCATATGTTGGTGTTTCTGAAATTTTAAAATATTTAGTTTTAAAAAGCGTTATTAATATGAGTTTCTTTGCTTCTCTAATAGTTTTCTCTTCATAAATTTACTTTTTTACTTTCTCCTTGTATCTTAATTTTTTTTTTCTTTTACTCATCCAAAAATTTAGATAAATATATTGAAAACTATTAAAATTGTAGAAATATATCAAAATAAATGAATATTTTATTTATCTTCTATTTTAAAATTTTAGCTCATACATCAAGTGTGCTAAAATTGCTCATATAAACAACCGCTTCAAGTTTGGTTGTGTTTGTAGTTGCATGAAACACATCAATTATGTAAAAAATTATAGATAATTTGTGTAGAAAACACAACATTTGCGTAGAAAATCTTGTGCAAGCAACACTTCATTTGTCAAAATGCATCTTAAATTGCTTAAAATTATGGACATAAGGTTAGTTTAGTAAATTTGAGTATATCCTACATCATCAATACTTACTAGCCAAACAACAAAAGTGTTTTTTGTTGAGATATCCAAATTCTCAAATCCACCAACCAAACAAAACGTTAGATGGCTTTCACCCGTTATGTAGGTTACAAATTCATTTCAATTTTATCACACCCAATCTTATCATTACAACCAAACGCAGCCCAAGTATATAACATACCAAATCATATAAATTTACCCTTTTAT
>JACGDI010005673.1:606334-695571 GCA_014898725.1 Jacaranda copaia
CTACAATCTTAATATTTTAAGGATCATGAAAAATAATGATAATTAATGTGTTCTTCTTTTTAGTATGACGATCAAGGGACTCAAGCAAGGATGATTTCTGGTGGATCGGAACAGCAGTACAGACCAATTTTATATTACTCTCATAATAACAAGAACAACTTGAGAAATGGAGTTACATGTGAAAAACAATTGCTACCTATGACAGAAATTTTATTTTAATGCAATGCAATTCCAGGTTGAGAAGGTCACACCATATTAACAGATGATCAATTTTTAATGTGGAGTCAGGAAGTGATCGAGAAAATCAAGATGGAGAATACGCATGCCGTAATTTTCACTTGCAAAGAAAATCCATATGATTTTTGTAATGTGGTTTTGTTTTTATTCATTGAATTTTTATAACATTTTGAAAAGTTAATACAAAGTACTTTGGTTTGTCAATAATTCCTCAAATTGTGATTGAAATTTTGCTAGATTTAATCTTTCAAAAAATATGTTCCCAAGTATCATATTTTTAAAAGTATTTTCCACAATTAATATAATGTTACTTTTACCCTGACTCAATCTTTTAAAACATGATCTCCAAACTTTCAGGCCAATTATATAAAACTTTTGCTACTGATTAAATGGTTGAGTAGTATTGCTTTTAAATTTATATCTATGAGGTTTGGCATTCAAATTCAAATGTTCTCAAATGTGTGCACATGTGTAAATAAAAAAACTTAAAAATTTAAATTCTTAAGTTCAACAAATTTTTTTTCTCAGTAAAAGAATAAATCAAGAGGTATTCTTTTTTAAATGGAATGAGTTCATCAAAACTTCAAATTTTTTGCCCCCCGATCAATATGCACACTTTTCAAACCCTCAAATGGAAGAATGGGAAAGGAGCTAAGAATTAGGGAAATATTTTTGCAATAATTTGAAAAAAGCTAAAGTTGTATTCTTAAATTTAATTTAATAAAATTTATTTCAACATATTTATTTTTTGTTTCAAATATATTTTGTATGAACACCCATCATTCGCACATACAAAGTAATAAAAACATAAAACTCCATATTTTTAAATAAAAGAATGCAGTCAGGTGATAAATATAATAAAAAAATGTTACAAAATAGTGGATAGATGGCACTTGGACACAAGGAACAATTTATTACAATTCTTATATTTTTTTTCTCTTTTTAATATTGATAAATGCAATCATATCCTTTTAGGCTTTTATAGTTAATATTTTGATATAGTGAAGCAGTCACATTATAAACTCAGAGCTCGATCTTTTTTTCCTTTCATTTTTATTTTTAACTTTAGATAATTTAAAGGAGAATGGTTCGTTAAAAAAAAATCAAATAGTAATATTTAAGTACATTTTTTTCTCCTTATACACAAATTAATTAATATTTTGTATATTGTTTATAATTTCAAATAATAATTTAACATAGTATTAGCCTTTTATTTGAGTTGATTCTTTATTGAGCCGGAAGTATTTGTACTGTTAATATCGTTATCATTTTTAAATCTTTTTAGATAGTATAATTTTTGTTTTATTTCTCTCAAGTTTATTAAGTTGTTTTGGTTTGCGGAAAAGTATATTCATTCTTTAGTAGATCAATGATATTATAATGAGTTTAAGTTTTATTGTCCTTAATGATATCAAGACATGTGATTTTATGGAAAAACTCTTTAATTTCATGTTTTTTTTATCTAATTAAAGAAATATAGATCATGCATTAAACTTATTTTTGTATGAAATGAAAATATTATTAATAGTATATTAATTTTTTAGTAATAATTAATTTAATTGTGCGTGTAGCGCGGGGTACATGTTTGTTGTTTTTGTATTTTAGAATCCTAGAGTAGAACAAGCCAATCAATGATTGAAGTCTAGATTAAGAGAACAAGTCAACCTTATCAAATTTCCTTTGGCCTGATTGTAAGATGTCTGAATTTAGGGTGAAACCCTTTTTCAAGTACCACCAAAATCCCACTAAAATGCAACTCAAATTGATTTTATTTGTGATGTTGCTGCTGATAGTGATAATCTACTTTATAGTGCATATCCTTTTAAGCTACGCCAGGAAAAGACTTTGTGTATAATTTATGAATTTTTTCTACCCTGACAACCAGAAAAATACATGTGAAAGGGATCCAAGTTTGAAAATTGAAAGGAAAAAAGCCTTCACAATCTCAGTTGAACTGTAGAAATGAGAAAACAGCCTTCTCTTTGGAAATTGGTTCTGTAGGGAGAGGGAGAGAAACACTCAGGGTTTGTTCTTTTATATGTTGGGCATTTTGTAGAAAAAATTTTGTGGAAATGGGATTTTGGAAGAAAATTTAGAGAATGTGTCGAGTATTTCTTTTTGTTTGTTTCTTTATGTATTGGGAAGAGATAAACTTTATTGTAAATGTCAAATTAGTTACCTTTTTGTTAGGTTTGTAGAGTGAAACATGTATGTGTGTATATATATATATATAAATAAAGTGAGAGGGCGATAAATAAATGAATGATGTGCAAGATGAAGTGAGAAAATGAGGAGGTATGTGTACTTTTTAAGGTGTAGGATTTTTTTAGGTAAATTATGAGGAATTTTTTGGATAAAAAACTGTAATATTTTGAAAAAAAAAATAAAGAATATGCATATATTTTAAAAGTTTTTTAGAAGTTAAAAAAAAAATCCCCAAAATGCAGAAGAAAAAACCCTCAATAATTCCGAAGACAAAATCATTGACGTCAACTGTGCCACAAAATGGGCGGCCAAGTTCCAGGAACAATCAGAAAGAGTAGAAATTGACTTGGGATAAAGTTTGAAACTAATAATTAATGGGGGCAGCTGTGGACACTGTTTCTGTTTGAACTTGCTGAAGCCATCTTAAATGGTAAAGAAGAAAAGTCCGTCCGATATACAGACACTGAAGGCCACCATGTGAAAGGGACAGTTTTACCATTGACCACTAATGTCACTTCAGCTCCGATATATTAGGGGAAGTGTGATTGGGATCACTTTGAAGTAACTTCTCCGAAAGTGATATAGCTTTCGAAATCAAATTAGAAAACAATTCTTAAATCTCAAGATTCATAATGACGTAAATTGACATCTAATGAACCTCGTAATTTTTTGAATAGTGTGATGTGAAACCTTAGGTGCTAATGAGATGTATGTCATTATGTTTGGCCTCCGCATGTGTGTGTATGGATAAAAATTAAAAGTGGATAGGAGAGAAAAATTTGACTAAGAAGAGACTTTTTTTTTTTTTCCTTTCATTTCTATTATCAAATAGAGAGAAAATTTGCATTTAAAAAAAATCAACATTATTTTTAGTCAACATCCCCAACGATCGACCTATTTATCTAGTTATTCGTATGGATTTTGTTTACTCAATCCATCTCTATAATCAATCAATTTAGGTTACATACCCTTTCTTTAAAGTGATGAAGGCTAAAGTGATTATTTAAAATAATTAAAAAAAGAAAGAAAAGTTACGTTGATTCATTAGTGAGTTATCAATTATACTTGGTAAGATGGTTTAGAAAATATAAATTTTAAAATAAATTCAAAAATAAGAACAATTTTAGTAATTCAATTAGCAATTAAGAAGAAATAAGATGATTTTTGAATGAATGAAAGATGCTCAATAATTTTAATTGTTGTAGTACAGCTTTTCAATAGAATTAATTATTTATCCATCATCCTATAATCTCCAAACATGTCATTTCCTCATTATGGTCTTCGTCATTGCAAAAAAGATATGTGCATATATATATATATATATATATTTAATTGGCTTAAATATATGATATAAAGTAAACATACTGTAAGATGATTATTTAAACCATCTCCATTTGATCCATCTCTATACCCCACCCATGCACGGGCATTGAATAGAATATTGCTCCTTACATTACATGTGTTGTAGCGTGCCTAGGAAGCCTCCCTGATCGAAGGCCCAAGTCAAATGCATCATCATAAAGGTCGGCCGCGCCGGAGAATCATTTTGAGTTCCCACAAAGGCCCAAAGTTGAAAATCATCGATCTATTGGTGTGATAATGATGAGACTCATCACCCATTGGCCATTTCCCAAGTCTCAAAGTCCACTCAAGTTGGGGAAACAGCAACCTACAAGACTTGCCCATTCCTCGGCGATGAAATTTGCATGTATTAATTATTCGTCATTCTAATTTTCCATTAGTACAATGCATGTATCCAAGAATGCAACGAGCACCCACTAGTGAAAACATGCTCTTCAGTTGGTAGCATCATCTAATGACATATGGGCTTTTTTTTCTTTTGTAATTTTTTTTTTCCAAATTTTTACCTCGTGAAACGTTACTCAAATATCTTAAGATGGAAAGATTAATAACCCTATTTATTATTTTCTTTAGATTTGTTATAATCTTAATTTATACGTTTCTTCAAGAAATAAGGGCGAGGGATTTAATTACCATAACAAAGAAATCATTGCACTCTTATATGGAATTCTTTGTATTCCGTTAGTATAACCGGAATCAAACTTATAAATTAAAAAATCTCCAAATTTTTTAGTTTAAGAAAAGAAAATCTTGGTATATATGACTTGCCAATTAATTATTTTATCTTTTTTTTTTGAATAAATTAGTTATTTTATCTTTGGAAACAAAATTTTGGAGTTTTTTTTTTTCAGCTCAGTTGATGTTATGTTGCGATCAAATCACTCGTCTTCTCATTACCACAACTTGGAATATTAATAAGCATTCTCATAAATAATCCCAATACATGTTTGCCCTGAAGTTTGACTGATGTTGCCCAGCATTGAATTTGTAAATCTTTTCAAATATTGTATAATCGTGAATTGAAGTTGTGAGTTTTTATTTTGAGAACGCGTTTGTTTTAAAACAGCTATCAAGTCAATTCTAATATCTTCTTATGCCTACTTTGGTTTTATATACTTATAGTGTTTGAGCTCTTAGTAAGCTTAGGCCATTATGCTTAGTGGCCATCTTACTAATTCATATGTATCTTTTGTATTAATTTTACCTATGTGTCCCTAGGGTACAAGTCGAATATATCATCTAACTCCCTACTTCCGACTGAAACTAGCAAGCTTAAAATTGAAAGTATTGTTTTTATTTTCGACACCACTTCTAACTTTACCTCTTATTATTATTATTTTATTTTATTTTATTTCACAATTTTATATGCATTAATTGTGTTGTTTTTGACTTGCATTCCTCAACACCTGGGCTATATTAGTGCTTTCATTCATCAACCATCCTTTGTTAAAGATGATACGATGAGTTTAGGAGGTTAATATTATGTGTCTTCTCTCTCTTTTCTTAGTTTCTTACTTGCTCCTTCCACCTTTTGTTTTGAAGAGAGACACATCGCTTGGAGAGGAGTCACCTAGAGAGAAGTGTCACTTAGAGAGAAATCAATCAAGCTAGTGAGGAGAGAGAAAAAGGAGGATTGCATTTATCACATGTGAGGAACTTATGGTAGTAGTAGTGGCAACCATGGTTGTGGTCAACCATGGAAGAGTGCCATCGATTAGGATCTGGGGCAACCATGGGTCTAGATGACATACCTTACATATGCCCAACGACATATAGGTAAAATTATGATAGAAGATAAATATGAACTATTAAAATGAGCCGTTGAGGATAAAGGGCCCAACCTACTTAGAGCTCAAACACTATAAATATCAACATTTATAGCATAAAAAGGCATTGAATGACTCAAACACTCTTTTAGAGCAAGCATGTTGTCAATACAGAAGTCCACAACTTTATCTCATAATTAGGTAATTTTCAAAAAGATCCTTGGATATAAACCTTGCCAACATCATTTTGGCACCATTCATGGGATTTAATTTCATATGCATGAAATTTTGAGACTACACACAAGATTTAGAGCTCAAGACTCCAATTCTCTAATGGCTCCCTAAAGAAAGAATGTTAGGTGTAACAAAAGATCAGTTAGTTTCCAGGACGTTATCTAATGGGGGCCCCACATTGAGGCTCCTGACCACACCACAAGCCTCACATCCTATAGGACTAATCCTACAAATCACTTTGAGGCTATGGTGACCCTAGTCAAAGACGCCTTAGCGTGAGTAAAAATGAAAGCACGCAATAGCTTAGTACGTCATAGAGCATTGTCCATAAGAACTTCCCTAATCCTCTCAATCGAGCTAGGAGGCATCCTTATATCTAGAATGCACTAAGGAAAGTGATGGAGAAGGGACAGGATTTCACTCTCTTTTACTACAACAAATAGACACCCAATCCTTCTATTTAGCTAGTTTTTCTTAACAACAAATTATTCCCACCCTCCATTCTACAGTACCAAAGGGCATGCTTCGCACAATGCCTTCTATTTGCTGTTACCCATCCTAGGCACAACCTTTTTTGCCCTACATTATGATGGAATTGCTTCCACATGGCATAAAGATCATAGAACTTTCAGAACTCGATAATACGAGTGACCTAAAAAGTACTTGGACAACTTAGCAACACATATGGAGTTGTATGATCTGAGTGAGAAATTGTACTAGAAGATATTCCACAGTATGCTATCGAGCATACCCCAACATGGTTCAATCATATGCTTATCAGATTTATCAATAGGTAGGAACAATTAACATAATAATTTCTTTACAACTTATCCACAACCACAAATACCCCACAAACTATAGCCTACTTGTTCGCAATCAACTAGAAGAAAGGTGAAGACCTCAGGTAACACATAGACTACTTCATCTATATAGTCCATGAAATTCCTTACACTAACTAAGAGCTTCTACCCAGTATCATTTAGAACAACATGAAACAAAATAAGTTTAAGAAATCTACTGTGGAGAAAATCTCTTACCACCTTTAATAGGTCCTATAAAAGAGGTGAAACACATTCAAATTAAAGAGACAACAACTCTAACAAACAATCAAAAACAGAAAGTGCATGAAAAGAAGTCCAATATAGGAGAAAGTGGTAGAAGCATTAACATAATCCCTTGATGAGATTCTCTTAGTATATTTCTCTTAATACTCTATAATAGAGATACTCATAGTTGTTGAGCAATAAAGCTTAGTCAAGAAGCCCCATGATATGGCAAACAACCTAGAGACATAGAAATCCTAAAAATATTATCACTTCCACTATGATCAAGGACAAATAGCTAAAGAGTGCCACTACTTAAAAGATGAAATTAAGTAAACTAGTCTAGTGAAGATACCTTAAGGAATTTGTTGACAAAGGGCAAAATAGCCCTAAAAAGCAATCCAAAACTCGAGATGCGGATAACTATTGGCATGTGCTAAAATGGCAACCAAAACCTTGAAAGGACTCACAACAACATAGATCTCAGTTTAGATCCTCTATTCTAATTTATGTTTCATTCTCTATTCGATTGCATAAATGTATAACATGTGTATTAAATATTTTTCTATAAAAATAATTGATTGAAAGTTAGATACATTTGGCATGCATACAACACATTGAATAGGAGATAAAATATGAAATGGAATAGAGGATTTAAGGTGCATAAATCCAACAACGTACCTATTATAAGGTCATCTCAGTAATCTATAAAGGACCTATAAAAGGCAACTCCCCCAATGCTTAAAAGTCCCTGGTAATGGTCATAATGCACACCCACTTGCTCGAATTGGCTTTTTATATGTATAAACTCCGTCATCCACATTTTAACATTACCTTCAAAAAGGCAAAGTTGGAGATAGGAAAAGATAAAAATGATGAAGCATTAGTAATCTCAACCTCTCTTACCAACGTTTGGGTAAGAAGATCCTAGTAGATAGTTGGAGTATCACAAACATCATACTCTAGTACACATTTCTTCAACGAGGCATAGACAACATCTAGTTCAATACCTCTTTAGTTAGATTCAATGGAAAGACCGTGGAGGCCCTTAAGTTGATCTCTCCACTATTCTCCCTAGACACTTTCCCTTGAAAAGTCACTAAGATGGTACACTCTTGGTGGTGAAAGCTCTAACCTTGTCTAACAACATATTAGGGTCATCTGTCTTGAACCTGTTCTAGGCTATAATGTCCACTTATCACGTGAAGATAAAAATCCTACCTACTAATAGTTAGAGAAGCAATTGACAACAATGTATGTTTATTGAATGTTATGCTAACACTATGTAGAAGGCCAAACCCCTCATAAGAGCTGAGATGATCACCTCAAGTCATACTAGGATACCCCTAAGATAATGGAAATCATATAATCCAGGAGCTAACACTGTTGACTACAAGGAGCTAGAAAGCCAGAAAACATAAGTTGAAGATATTGAATTTAGAGCCAAGGAAGAATTTAAAATAGTTTAGTCTTTTTCAAAGACCTAATGAAAACCGCTAGAGTTAAAGCTCTCCTAAAACTAAATATGAAAAAAAAAAAATTCTGAAGGTAAATCATGATGTTTTCAATTGAAGCAGATTAGCTTCGTAGAGTTTTCCCAAAAATAACAATGCACCATCTCGATGTGAATCCTAGTATAAAGAAATTTTGGGACAAAGAAAAGAAATGACCAAGCAAGAAATAGATGATCAAGCAAGAAGTGGACAAACAACTCGAACCAAAGTGCATCCAACTAGTTCAGTACCCAAAATGGCTAGACAAGGTAATGCTAGTGCCAAAAGCAAACAAAAAATAGAGAATGTGCATTAACTTCACAAATTTAAATAAGGTGTGCCTAAAGGATCCCACTCACTCCTAAGGCTGGACTCACTAGAGAATTCTATGTTGAAGTGTAAGTTGTTAAGTTTGCTTGACGATATCAGAGATATCATAAAATTCACCTTGCCCCATAGGATTAAGAGAAAATAAGTTTCATTAAAGCAAATGCAGTATACTACTACAACATGATGCTTTTTTAGCTTTAAGAATGTTAAGGCCACTTACTAGAGATTGATTAATCGCATGTTAAAAGACATGATCAGTAGAAATAAGAGGGTTTACATAAATGATATGTTGGTAAAGAGTCATAAAAAAGAATAACTAGTTGTAGGACTTAGCAAAATGTTTTACCACATTAAGAAAGTTCAACATATGACTTTACCTAACAAAATGTGTGCTTGGAGTGAGAGGAAAGTTCCAGGGGTAAGTTATCATATAACAAGGAATTAAAGCAAACTCCAAAAGGATAAAAGTAATCTTTGAGATGCCATCTCAAAGGACCATCAAAGAGGTTCAAATGCTAGCTTACGACTTACTAACTTGAACAAGTTCATCTCAAGGTCCCTAAGAAAAAAGACTCCTTTCTTCAAAATCTCACATGGAGTAAAAACATTCAAATAGACGGATGAATGCAAAAGGCCATTCCAATAGCTAAAGGCATACTAAACATCACCTTAATTGCTAAGAAAGCCAAGAGCAAAAGAGTTGTTATTCCTTTACATAGCTGTCATTGACAAAGCAATTAGCATCACACTAGTTTAGGTGTAGGGGAGAGAGCACCAACCAATGCCTTTGTTAGTTAGCTTTCATAGAACTAATATACTCTCTCATAAAAAACTAGCGTATCTATACTAAGAGCCACAAGAAACCTCAAGCCTTACCTTTGGCCCAAAGATTTTTACAATGCTTGCCAATCACCTATTAAGAAAGATGATGGGTAGCCTAGAAGCATTAGGGAAAATGGTAAAATGAGCAATTGAGTTGAGCCAACAAAAAAAAAATACCGCTCTCTCCATTCGATCAACTATCAAATGCCAAGTGTTAGCAAATTTTATGCCAAAAAGCATAAGAGATGAAGTAGGAAGCTCCATCCCTATATAGATTTTATATGTAGAAAGATCTTTCTCCAATACTAGAAGAGGGGCATGCATAGTCCTAGAAAGCCTACAGAGGAACAAGTTCAAGTACACTATGAGATTTGACTTTTCATCTTCAAACAATAAAGTTGTGTGCAAGGCACTAATTATAGTGATGAAGTTGGCCCTTGCCACTTGAGATATTGAACGCCTATAGCAATTCACAGCTTAGATAGAAATATACTCAACTAGCCCTTACATGCTTCACACGTGATACTATATAGGTTTGTCTACCACAGACCCCAACAAACAAATAATATACCAATGCCAATGATTGCCCACATTGCTCATGCACAGTCATATTGTCTACATACTATACTATCTCGGCTTACTAACAAGTTATGCCAAGCTTGTCCAATATGCTTACCCTATGTTGTGCTTATTAAGCATTCATGTGAGCATTAAGCAATCTTGCCAATAAGTACTACTACTGTTATATGATACCACATTATTATCCACAATATTTATACAAAGGGTTGATGCCTTGTGTGCATTTATTACCCACAATGCTTACATGATTAGTTGATGCCAGTGCATTGCCTATTAGCTTGTTGACCCTTGTGCAATTTTGTACTCTCACAAGTCTTAGTTTATTATTGTCCATAAATTTAGCTAATTGTCATTTCATTGGGACAGCACCACAACCACTTATTATGCTTTAATCCAGCATATGGAATCTAATGGTCGCAAGATGTGCATAGCAAACATGTCTACATATTAGTAATTAAGCACTATCACCTAATAAATCATGATCAACCCACCAAAATAGAAAGGGGCTAGCTTAGGTTGATCCTAGATAGACCTTGACCCAACTATAGTACTCTTTTCAAGATCATCTTGAGTCACGGTTATGACATAAGGACTGTCAAGTATGTTAAGTCTTCAAGAATCTTACTCCTTTATAATAGACTTAATGGGAAAAAAAATAAAAAAATAGAATATAAGAAAGCCAATTACCTTATCTCAAGTTCTATGCCTCCAATTGATTTTCCATTGCACCAATGTGCTCACACCATGTAAAGTGTGCTTAGTGTCAATAGCCTATTGTTGTCAACTGACAATCTACTTTCATTTGGTGGATCACCGATCAACATTGTTTAGGAGTGTAAATAAAGTGAGATAATTCATGAATGATTTGGACTCGACTCAATGAAAGCTTGAATTTGGCTCAATTTTTTCAAGCTCGAACTCGACTCAAGCACTTAAGTTAAACAAGTCAGGTCAATAATAATAATAATAATAATAGTAGTAGTAGTAGTAGTAATAATAATAATAAGAGCAACACGTTTATGTATTGATATCATTGGATTACACCTTTATGATAATGTTTGTTGGGCGGGTTATAATACTTTTATAATTATATTAGTTGTGTGGTTTGTAAGTTTAGTGTTATAGAATTTGTTTCGAACCTAATTGAGCTCAAGCTAATTTGAGCCTATTCAAGCTCAATCTCATTTGGCCATATATAAATTGAACTTTTCTACTTCCATGTGACAAGTCTTATCGAGTCAAACTTGAGCTTTCATCTATTTTAACAAGTCGAGCTCAATATTTGAGCCCAAACACACGAATTAGTAGATGAACCAAACTTAACTTGATAGATTTGAGATGGATTCGACTTAACTCGACACATTTATACCCTTAACATTGCTAACCACATCTTGGGAAGCTCTATGTGCTACAAGCTCATAATTTCAATATATTGAGTGTTGCAGTTCATATTACGACACCTTGCTTAGTCAAATTTAATTTATGTCAAGCCAAACCGACAGATGCATATCGCCATGAACATGTAAACCTCGGCCATATCAGATTTCCAATGTGTGAGCTGCTAATACCTAATACTATGCATTCTTTATTAGTCAAATTTAATTTAGGTCAAGCCAAACCGACAGATACATATCGCCATGAACATGTAAACCTCGGCCATATCAGATTCCATTGTGTGAGGTGCTAATACCTAATACTATGCATTCATATATGCATAGTAGGCAGTAATTTTTCTTTATATTCCGCCGCACCGCTTTCATGGCAACTTGGAAACCCCACACACACATATATGCATATATACACCTGTAACACCCTTTTGTGATATTTTCTCATTTGTGAACTACTTTTACTTAACACCGCAAAATCTTAAAGAAGTTAGGGAAAGTGTGATATTTTATATATTTCTGCCCTATATTCCACTCACAGGCAAGTACATTTATTTAGAAAATGCAAACAATCTATTCAGTGATCGAGCGCCAAATGGACAAATCATTTGGTAAAAACTCAAAATAAACAAATAAAATAATGAATTTATGAACAGTTAATTAACAAGCCAAATTCACATATAATTAACTAATAATTAGGTAATCATATAAGAATTAAGAAAGATTATATTAATGGGACGAACCTAATTCAGGCAAACGACCATTGGACGACAGAAATACCATACCATTGTAGAACCTTCTTTGATGTATACAATCATCAACTGAAGACAATGACTCAAATCTAATCTAAGATTTGGGTTTGGATCATCACAATCCTTATTAATTTGTTTTATTCTATAGTTTAAAGCCAATGAATTATTTTTATTACTATTGAGTGGATATAAAAGTACATATAGTTAAAAGTCAGCTAGGTAGTTATAACAAAAAAAAAATATAATTCGTACGCTACTTTATGTCCTATGCATGTCTTCGTCAGGGCATTAATTTTTCTTTATATATATATATATATATATATATATATATATACTTCTATTTAGAAATACTACTATTGTCTTTACCTAAAAGATAATATAGTTAGAATATTTTAAGTGATAATACAAAAGTTGTAATTAATTATTACTAAGTTGTATAAATTTTTATTATGTCATATTAATAATTTTTACAAATTTAATAGTGACAAGAATTGTGTTTGTCAATAATTATTAACACATATATTATAACAAAAGTAATTCCATAAAAAATATATAAATGTCATTAATCATTCATGATAACAATATAAAACACAGTATATATGTCTGCAATTATTAATAACTATAATTATTATTTTGCAACATGTAATTATCAATTTTAAGAAATAAAGTTTAATTACTTTCACCCAGACCACCCACTACATGTACGCACGGGCCTTCTTACGTGTTATTTAGTACGAATTTCTTTCCTTGCACAGTGAAGGGGGGAAAAGAAATATGATGACCGAGTGTAGTGTCTGGATTTCCATATGCTTCAAACAAGCGAATGATTGGAATATTTGAACTTTTTCGTTGAATTCACTAAGCGAAAAGTATTCAACGTATTTAATTATCTCATTTCACCTATTAATCCGTCCATTGAACCGCCACATTAGAAAACAACTAAAAATATATTAACTTGATGCTCATTTAAAAAGATATTTAAATTTTTATCGATCTATCAATATTATCGCGCGTTTGAAAGGATATTTAAGCCACCATAATTAATTATCTAAACTCTACTACTAAATTACGTGAACCCAATTGTTAATTATTTAATTACACGCTAACTTTTTTTAATTATTAGAACTTTCTAAAGGTCATCTTTATAAATATAAAATAACAATAATAACGTTTATTATTGCTATTAGTTAATATGTATAATTAACAATAATTTACATATTATTATTTAATAGTTTAATAGAAAAATTATTCTCTTTCCTCATGTGTGTGCACACTGGATTTCTTGTTTGATTATTTTACCCCGCGCAACTACTCTGAAATTTCATCTCCCTAATAGTACCCTCCATTGTTTAACATTTTTTTTTTCAAAAAAAAAAAAGGAAAGGAAAGAAAGAAAGAAAACCTTTATTCGAGGACTTACTGTTAAGGATGTTAAATAGTATATCATATCGTACGCCTTCTTATCGTTTTCCAAAGTCTCAACGAAGAGTAGCTTCATATAATTGGCTTAAATTTATTAATTATTATGACCATAGATCTCCACTCAGTTAAATATTCCAAAGATACAATGGCCTTTTTCCAAATGCGTTTTTCTTGATTCGTGTCCTTTACACACGCACACACACACATAATTAGCGTATTGGAGAAAAAGTAATTTAATAAGTCGTTTCCTTTTCAACGACAAAGAAGATTAGATTAGATTAGATTATTCTATTGTTTTTCATTTAAAACACAACTTAATTCTTAATTGATTCCAAAGCAACAACATTGTGACATTGTCAATGGCAGTCTTTTCCCACTGTGTTTAATCATCATATTAATTAAGTCTAATGGCAATCAACTACCTTTTAAATTATCCTTTCAAATAGACTATTAGTATACCAAACTTGGGGGACACATAAAATAAATAAAACCAACTACAAAACTGCTTCTTTGCATGAATTAAAGAAGCAATTAGGTGCCAGTAAATAATTTTGTTTTTCCTGCATCGCACCACCCACTTTATGAATTATTGTCACACTATTAGTAAAATGATCATGTGACCAAAACGACACACCTATATAGTTTCAAATATTCACATTCACAGCGTAGATATTATATTAATCATTTAACAATGGATGTTGTCGCTATAGATACTAAATCCAAAAGGAAATAAAAATGACTAAGAGGAGCAAGGACCACAAATCAAATGTCCAAATTGTTGCAGCCAAAGTGGACTTGCGCAGAATACCTTCGTTTTCGTGGAAGTATATCAAACCCGAAACTTGAAATTATCCTCATCCAAGTCTTTTGGGAATTAAGAATATGAGTTGCGTGCGTTGGAATTTATTATCAGCGCCATCTTTTGAATTGAAAGAATATAATTGATCGAGAACTAACCACACAACTCATAGTGGTTAAATGAGTTTTGAACTATAAGAATATGAGTTGTGTTGAAATTTATTATCAGCACCATCTTTTGAGTTGGAAGAATATAATTAGTCAAAAACTAACCACATGACTCGTAGTGCATAGATAGAGCACAACCACCTCAAACTAGTTATAGAATTAATTATATGGTGCTTTCCCCTATTAATTAACGCATAAACAAAATAAAGTTGCACTTTTCCTAACAATAATTACTTTTGTTCTTGAGGTAAAAGCTTGCTTCTGACAATTGGCATCAGAGGCACAAGATGATCAGTACTAATCTCCCAAGTTGACCCAAAGGGCACGATTGTTACCATTTATTATCACCAACAACATCATTTAGCTCTAGAAAATTAAATAACTAATTGAAAACTAACTCCTACAGCTTTTTTGCCTTACGATAAGCGCCTGACCCTAGTAAATTTAACAAGACCCATTAATCCCGTGAAGTTCTAATTAGCATATGATAGACCTCATGCTTCCTTGCTAATCATGGGATTAAAACTTACATTCAAGACAACAAGCAATTAAGGCGAAGTTCCGCTATGACCTTTGCGACCGTGCGATAAGCCCATCATCCTAACAAATTTTACAAGAAGTAGTCGCGTGGACTTCTAATTAGCATATCGTGATTTCATGCTTCCATGCTAGTTATGGGAATTAAAACTTGCACCCAAGACAACAAGCAATTAATGCTTAATTAAGTTAGCTATATTAAGCACGATCGATTTTCAATATTCATCATTGTGCAATAGGGACATTAATCCTATATTTTTGTGGCAACATCAACGTCATGAGGTTAAAATTATCACCAAACTGACTACATTATTCCATCAATGTTTGAGTTAAGCTCATCTTTGTCCCCCAATATTAAAAACTATTAATAGTCTTCGTCACTCAAGTCGTTTTCAAATTAAGTTGGTATAGAAATTTGGGCAGGAGATCTACAACATCACAAAAGGGACCTATTTGCGTTCTATATATATTTATATATGCATATATATATATATATATATCATATGTTCATTATATGGTGTAGTTCATAAATTCAAAATTTCTTAGCCATTTCCGATATAACGTGTTCAATTGTATCTTTATATCTTCAAAATAGAGAATATTTATTTGTCTAATTGAAGTTTTATATGTAAGAAATAAATCAAGATTCACATACCCCTGGAATCAAAACACTATACAATTAATCAATTCTTGATACCTGTTTGAGCCATGAGATTGGTGTTCCATAATTCCTGCAATTTCACGATTAATTGCTAAGTCTTTCCCTCCTTCTCATATGAACCAATTGACGGTTTTAATGAAATAGCAATATCAAAATATAGAGTAAAGAAGGGACATAGCCACAATATATAAGATAAAACTCTAGAGAACCCTCACATCACGGGCTTCTAAGATTGTGTTTACACTAGCTGTTGTACAAATCTGTTAAAATAAAAGGCCTTAACAATATCATATCAAAATAATAGGCCTTATGAGTCATGTCTCATTAACCGTATTAATTTAACCCTTTTTATTTTATTAGAAAATAAATTCAATTAATAGAAGTCCACATATTGGAATAACATCCCAATATTCTCCCACATGGACAAAAATTAATCCTAACTTTAAAATAAAATAAAAGATAAATTTTGAGAAAATGGCCCTTGGGCTAAATTACAAAATGATTTTAACTGATACCACAATTTAAAGAAAAGTAATATGACAATAAGACAAGATTACCAACACAATCCGATCTTGTAAAATAACTAATATTGGATGTTGGCGATGATTGTATCTTTCATCAACACAAGACCTTCCATGGTCACATATATCAATAACTCCACCAACATGGATTCAAAAATAGTGGTGTAGCAAGAAATAGCAACTAAATATGACCCAAGTATGAATGCTATTTCATTGTCGATCCTCCAATTTTCTTGTAAGATATAGATTTCTAGAATTATATGAAATCCCAAGAAAATTTGTCTTTCTTATAAGATATAGGCCTCATGAGTAATAAGAAAATGAATTTGTCTTCCATGATTTTCTTATAAGACATGAATTTCTGAAAATAATATGAAATTCTAAGAAAATCAAACTTCAAAAAAAGCCATGTATACTTCGTTTAATATTAAAAACACAACATGGTGTCATTTATGAGACATACCCAACTCTTAAGATCAACACCTAATCTCAAGATATATATCAAGTGAGATATAACCTCAAAGTATGTGTGCACAGTTCTAACAAATATATCAATAATACTAGAAAAAAAAAACCTCGCATTAATTAAAACTAAAATGAATGGTTCAATGTAACAAATTCAGTAAAGAAACATATCTCACTTAACCTAAGACATCAAAAGACTCAATTACACCCATGTGTTTTACATGTCTTTTGAAAATAATAGATCTTAGTCTCTTAGTCAAAGGATCTACAAGTATAAAGTCGATATCAACATGCTCTATTACAATGGTATTACTTTTAACCAAGTCTCTTAGAATGAGACATTTAAGCTCTACATATTTAGATGTACTAGAGGACTTGTTATTCCTTAAAAAAGAATGCAACAGAAACATTATTACAATAATCCTCAACGAGCCTAGAAATTGAATCATTAACTAAAATTCTTAAAAGGAAGTTCTTTAGATTTTTCTGAAATATCTCAAGACTTTCTTAATAGCCACTTAATTCTTGTCTTGGTTTAGAGAGACAGCACCCAAGAACACTAACAACAAAAGCTATATCAACCCTAGTGCAAACTTGTACATACATCATATTGCTAATAGTGTTAGAGTAGTAAAGAATATTTTTCATTAACTCTTACTCAAGTTTGTTTTTCTTTAGGCACCGTACAACTCTAAGTTTATCACCTTTCACAATAGGCATATCTCCAGGTTTACAATACTGCATGTTAAATCTAGTCATAATACAATCAATGTAACTAACTTCAGAAAGTCCTAACAAGATTCGAGTTCTATCATGGTGGATCTCAATTCCAAGAATAAAAGATACTTTACCAAGATCCTTCATATCAAAGTTACACCATAACGTTTGTTTAGTGTCATGGAGCAAACTCAAATCAATACTAGCAAACAAAATATCTCCAACATAAAACACCAACTATATGAATTTGCTCCCTCTAGTCTTGAGGTAAATACAATGGTCTATCTTATTTTTCTCAAACCCTAATGAAGTCACTACCTTATCAAACTTCAAGTACTACTAATGAGAAGTCTATTTAAGGGCATAAATTGACTTATTTAGCTTACACACTAGGTGTTCCTTCCTCTCTTGAACAAAACTCTTGGGTTAAGTCATGTAAACTTTCTCATCAAAGTTGCCATTAAGGTAAGTTGTCCTAACATCCATCTGGTGGAGCTCCAAATGAAAATAAACTACTAAACTCATAACAATCCTAAAGTAATCTTTGAAAGAAACAGGAGAAAAGGTGTCACCATAATCAATTCTAGCTCTTTGAGTAAAGCCTTTAATCACAAGTCTAGCATTAAATTTTCAATCTTCCCCTTTGAGTATTTCTTAGTTTTAAACACTTATTTGCAACCTTTAAGTTTTTGAACTTAAGGCTGATTAATTAACTCCCATATATTATTCTTTTTCATTGAGTGAATTTTATCCTTTTTGACACTAAACCACAAAGTCTAATTGAGGACTAGACATAGTATCAAAATAGCTACTAGGATTAACTTTATACAAGACTAATATGATAATCACTTTTCAAGCAATATATATAGCAGTAATCAAGAATTGCTGGACATCTCTCTCTAGTAAAGAGTCTAGGACGCATTTGTGGACATGAGTTTTAGATGGATCAATATTCAAATCAATCTCTATATTAGCATTAGGTATAGCTACTTATTCATGAAGATCCTCAATTTCATGTGTAGTGGGTAAGGAGAGTGTAGTAGATTCAATTTGATCATCAATAAACATAGGATGAGAACATTCACCCCTATTAGGCATATCATGCTATAAGATCTTAACTATTTGAGACCCAACTACACGAGTTCCACGCAAAGGGCAAAAAAATCTATATTCTTTAGAATAATCTGGATACCTAATAAAGTAACCATGAGTATATATGGGCTTAGTCTTTATCTCAAGAGGGTTATAGATTCTAACCTCATAAAGACATCCCCACACAAGAAAATGGTTTAAGCTAGGCTTCATGCCAATCTACAGTTCAAAAGGAGTTTTAGGAACTAATTTGGTAGGGACACGATTATAACTATACATAGTAGCTCTAATGGCTTCACCCCAAAGAAACTTTAGTAACTCGCATCAGCTCATTATGCTCCTTATCATCTTAGCTAAGGTGCGATTACACTTTTTAGCTATACCATTTTGCTTAAGACTCCCAAGCATGGTATATTGAGCAAAAAATTCAGATTCTTGTTAATATTTCACGAACAGTCTCACATATTGCTTGGTCTCATCATGTTTGCTGCTAATACACTCAACACAACAACACCATCTTTAAATGGAAGAAATATGGCTAAGATGCCTATGCCATAATATGGAAGAATCATCGTTATTTAGGGTCATTTAGACTAATTTTTTAATATTCGAGGAATAAATAAATTTGATTAGTAGCCAAGGTCAACATATATAGGCCATTGGATAAAATACCGCAATTAATATTTTTAGAGTCCAACATCAACTTAACCTTTCCTTTGCCAAAAAGAGATATCACGACCTAAAGTCTCCAAAATAGAAATATAAACTAAGTTCTCAGTAAAGATTTATACATAGAAACCCTTTTCCAAAACAAGCAAGGTTTTTTGTCAACTATCCTTCTTAGTTTCTTTCTTTTGTTTTTTTATTTTTAAATGAAACATGTTTGGCAAAAAGGTCAAGAATATTCCATGACTCATTTTGAGTCTTATAGATTGTTTTGATCTAACTAAATTCCACATACAATGAATTAAGAACAATACGAACAATATAGTTATCAAAGAGGATAATAGCAAGATCCTTGAGTTTGAATTGGATGTGAACCATTTTCAAAATAAATTCCCTAACCCCACCAAAGTTGTTGTACTTCATATCTGCCAAATCACTCATTAGATTCATAGCCTCGAACTTATCAGACATTTAATGCCTTTGTCCTATCACACGAAAAAATTCCCCAGAATTATTGGTTTTAGGAAGGACACTAACCATATACTCTTTAATAGATCTTTTTTGTATAGCTAAAAGATATAGGCAATTGGACCTATCCCACTGGGCACAAGCTCTTTTTACAACACCCAAAGCATTATCAGATGGTTGAGGAGGTTAATCGTTCCAGGAAGCCATATCAATATCGCCTAATCCTATGACAAACTTAATTTCACACTTTTTTCTCTTGTAATTTCCACCATTTAATAGTTCAATAGTGGCACTAACATTATTTAAATTCACGGTAACTATCCGAAACAACAAGAATACAACAAACCTCACTAATAATAGGCAATTAACAAAAATAAGCTTAGAGCAGTATAGTTTAATTCCTCATAGAGTCCTCATGAGTTATGGCAAACTCCCCTTAGGTAGAGCATGCCACAAACACAAGACCTCTCAAGCAAGAACGGTACAAAGATACACTAATTGTTGAAAAGTTGCCTCTTTTGGGAAATAAATCTTCTAAATTAATATATCCCCCATCAATATGTTCGGCACCAAACAAAATCAACTATCGCCCATATCCAACCACTTTTGGGCAAGTAAGAATGCATAATAATACCAACTAGAAATATGCATGTCATAAATTTTGCAAGTCTCAATAAATAAACCACTTTGGTATAACTATTTCTTTCAACTTATAAAATAAGCACATGACTGATTTTAATATAATAATTAATTGCTCAACTTGCACGCGCAATATATATGCAAGACTCCATAAAGTTAAGCACTAGAACAATATATACTTTGGGAATTGTAACGAAAATTTGAAACTTTCAAATTGTTTTAGAATCTATTTTATTTAATTATTACATATTACCACTAATTATATTTTATTTCTAGAAATATCAATTAAGGTTTAAATTAAACGAAGACATAATAAGACACTTTAATTGGTTGAATAAAATTCAATAAAAGAAAAACCAATATTGATTAAGTAATCAGTGAATAATATGCCATAATTTTTAATAATGATGTAGCAAACATATATACAATTCATAATCTGCAATAGTACAAAACAATCTCTATTATAAACCATCTATACACAAACCATATATGAAACAATCTTACGAAACCTAACATATGCACAAACTAAAATATATAAAAATCATAGCTATGAATCACAAAACCTAACTAATAAACAGACCGATATATATATATAGGTGTGTGTATATACAACGTCAACTATGTCAATACCATGCAACCTTGAATTCCACCGAAACTAACCAATTAAAAAGACAGTATTGAATGTCATTGCATATTCAAAATATTAAGGCCAATTACTAATCAAACCGAAAAGTTAAGGTTCAATACTTTAAATTTTTATTGTATCCCAATAAAATTAATACAGTATTAAATTTACCCATCCCACGGGCCATGGCCACTTTCTATTCCAAGAACGGAATTACTTCACCTTACATTATTCTCATAATTTTATTAGTACCAAGCAAACATAATTTAGCAAGTTTCAAATTTATAATTATCTTCGGGAATTCATTGGTCGACACACGCAACGCATGCGAAAGAAAAAGACCAATATTTTTCCTTATAACTTAGAAAGTTTAAAATCTATGAAATTTAATCAATAAAATTAGATTTTGATCCATATATATATATATATATATATATATGGCTCCAATACCAATTGTAAGAAATAAATCAACTAAGGATTCATATACCCATAAAATCAAAATACTATATAATTAATCATTTTATGATGCCTATTTGAGCCATTGAGATTGATGATTAATAATTTCTATAATTTCACAATTGATTGTTGAATCTTCTTCCTCTCCTTTTTGCACAAATCAATTGACAGTTTTAATGGGATATCAATATTAAAAGGTGGAGTGAAAAGGAAACCTAGCCGCAACATATAAGATAAAACCCTAGAGTGCTCTCCTATCATGGGCTTTTAAAATTAGGCATACACTAACTATCATACCAAGTATATTAAAATAAAAGGCCTTAAGAATATTAAATTAAAATAATAGGGTCTGTAAGCCATGTCTTATTAACTGAATTTATTTAATTTATTTTTATTTTATTAAAAATGAATTCAATTAATATAAGTCCACACATTGAAATAAGATTCCAACATTATATATTTGTTTAAAGTAAGTGACCTCAACTCATATTACAAATGTCAAAATAACCAAATTCATTACCCTCAATTCATGGTTTTTTTTTATCATTATTTATGATAATTAATGATCGCTTATTATCCAATGGGTTCTCGAGTTATAACATTGTCCTTATTCTAACCTACATATTGACACATCACATATGCTCGCATCTACCATTGATCAGCCCGTTGGATTAGTGTGATTTTTAAGAGATTACGTGATATCGTGGACCGAATTTTGTCTCCTATATGGTGGCATAATGAATGGCTGAGGTTTTCAAAAGCTAATTTTATTTATTTTTACGTGTATTTAATTTTATTTATATTCTCAATAAATCCACTTGTCACATGACACATTAAAGTTAGGGTGAATTTGTAGCTGCATCTTGTGAATAGGAAAATATTTTTAATCTTTGATTACTAAATTCCACTCCACTCGTAGACTAAAAAGCAATTCAAGTTATATTTTTGAAGACCAGATGAGAAAAATCATTGATTAAAACATTAGTAATTGATATTTTGACGAGGGAAAATCTTGAAATATTAAAAAATATTCTTGCTTGAATGGATTTGCATTTTTTTGTCTGGCCATACCCAAACTATCCATTTCAAATTTAACCCAAACAAATTTTTTCTGTTGATTAAGGTCAAAATGGACATTTAAGATAATGTTTGGTTATCCAAAAAGTTAGTGCCAATAATTAACTCCTATAAATACTCAACATAGCACAAATATAAGATATGCAAATGCTCTTCTGTTTTTTTTTTTTACTTAATCATATTCTCTTTAACTTACCATTATATATCTTAAATTATCTGATTTAATTTGAGCATTGGAAGATAATTTGTTGGAAGCTCTCTCGACGGCCCCGGCGGCTATTGCAATTTCAACTTGTAAAACTTGTAATCTATTCAAATGACATGTCCATTTAAGTCTACGAATGATATTGTTTATATATATACATATATATAAAATCTGCGTTTCTGATCGTAATCAACCACATTTGTAGGGGTGTCCTAAAGAAAAACATTATTGAGTATACATACTCTATTTTAGCTAGGTGAACATGTATCGAGCCCAAATGGCGAATAAGACACAAGAATTCAGCTGTCCACAATTAGTTGGGTTGGGAATGGCGCAGGCAAATTCGTACGAAGAGAAGAAATTTGGCATTTAAAAGGGTCACGTGCAGCCACACGGATGTGGCTGTCCACACGTTCTGATTTTGACTTCTCAGACTCTTCCCCACTCCTCCTCCGACCTCCCAGCAACTACCACTGCACCCTTTTCACTCTAGTTTTAATTTTAGAGTGAAATATAATGTATATTATTACTACTTTCCACTTATTTGTATTAGTTTAAGTCAAAGCAATTAATACTTCTCAAAAGTTAAAGGAACAGTGAAAAAGGAAAAGCTCTTATTATATGGGATCGTATGGACAACATATTAAACAATATTATCGTCCCACATCAATAAAGAAATTCTATTATGCTAAGGCGTGGTAATTTAGATAGTATGATATGTTTGAGCTGAATATATATATATATATATATATATATTTTCATGAAGAAAATAATAAAGCGATAATTATATATTATTTAATTAAGATCAACATCAAAATTTTATAATTTAGAGGCATAATTCAAGGTTTTGAATTCAAATTCTATGATTAAAACATATATCCGAAAAAATGCAAATAAGAATTATGTGAGAAGTAATATGTACTAATATTTGGCACATTATATTTTTCCGTGCATCATTTGCGCTGTTTATGAAGGACGTTTTTCTCAAATAGTGATTTCATTGTCAAGAAACGACATTTTCCTACAATTAATATGTATCATACTTATATTTGAATACAGCACGCGCGCACACATAAACACATAGCATGTTTGTGTATTTATTTATGTAGTAAAGCATAACTTGGCGTTACGTGGTACCCGCTTGCAGGCAACATAATCTCATTAAACCTATTCCATCCATAAGTCAAAATAAAATTGTCAATTTGTCATACTTGCTCCTTCACTACTTAAAAGGGTTTGCTCAGAAAATATTGTCGAGAAGATAATATAAAGAGTTAACAACTTAAATTTCCGGGTGTTTGAATTATTTATAGAAAAATTATAAGTGTTAGCTAAAAAAATTATAATTATCCTTCTAAAACTAACAAACTGATACTGAAAAGCTACAGTTAACATTGATGAATTTGATGAAATGCCCATGCAAACCCTCACTTAAAAGATGAAAAACACTGGCAAAAAAGAAAATAATAAAATAATAAAAAATGTATTGAAAAATATTTATATATCAAATACATATATAATTTAAATGATATATACATACACACACCATTCCACCCCCACCCGACCCGATCACCCATGGCCGTGTGGCCTAAGCCCATGGCGAGTGATTGGGATGGGTTTTGTATATTTTTTAAATTAATAAATAAATTTAATTAATATATGTGTATATTTTTAATTTTGTTGTCTATAGAAATTAAATTACAAGAAAAAAAATTAATGAATAAATTGCATTTATATAATAAAATAAAGGAATATACAATTTGTGAGAAAAAAAAATCTCCAAATAAAGAATATTAATCTCTAGGTTTTTCTCCCTGAATTTATGATTCAAAGACTTGAAACTTATTTTTTGTATTTTCTTGATTAAATGTTGCTTCAAAATAAAAAAACTAGACGATTTGACATCTTGAAAGGTATATAACTTTTGAACTAGAAATACTTCCTTATGGTGAAAACTTAAAGTTTTGAAAATTTTAGTTTTGGACTTGACACATGAGATTGTTTGCTCTTCCAAGGGTATACTCTTTTGTATGTTTGTATGTGTGCGTGTGTTTATTTGTCTGTGCATACGTACTTCTTTGTATGTACAGGTGAATGAGCCACAATTACCCTCATATGGGTTGAACTTATTTGAGTATTTAACTCTTCGATATTTATATCATCTAAAAGATAATATCACTTTAACTCGATTAACTTATTCTGATACATCACATTGTTGCAACTTACCTAATTTGAGATTTTTGAGTTACGACATTTGGTTTGATTGGATTTGATATAATTTTAAATTAATGACTAATATATTATTCCACATATATATGCCACCTTTTCAATTAGTCAAAAATGTATTTGTTTACAATGTATATCTTAAATTTTTACTACTTTATTTCTTAATCAATAAATAAATTTAATTAAATTATTTTAGATGTATTTATGATTTTAACATTATCGAGTGTGGAATCTAAAGTTACATTATTAAGCTGATAGATTTTGATTTTTATATTCTGAATATTTTATTTATTTTATTTTAATTAATAAATTATTTAGCTAAATTTAATTATTTTATATATGTATATTATTTTATTTATTACATGCATAATTTTAAATTCTTAAAATTATATTATCTAATATGATAGATTTAGATTTTTTTTAATTTTACTTATTTCACGTATTACTTAATATATAAATTCAACAAAATACAAATATGATTAAATTATTTTAGATGTAAATTATTATTTTACTTACTGAGTTTAGAATCTTAAATTTTTAAATTTATATTGTATAAGATAATATACTTAGATTTAGAACTTTTTAATTTTTACTTATTTAATTTCTTTATTAATAAATAAATTCAACTCAAAAAATTAATTTAACTATTTTGATATATTTACTATTTTATCATTATTGAATATGAACTCAAAATTATTAAAAAACATTATTTAAGGTAATAAATTGAAAATTTTAAAAAGTTTGAGATGATATATTTGTATCAAATTAATTTTTGTAAATTTTAAAATATTATAAAAGAGGCTAAGGATATTTTCGCCTCAATAAATTAGTTAAATTGCTAGCCTGAGGGCATTTTGACATTTTCAGAAAATGTTTATGAAGACGTCATCATTTTCCTTAATGATAGCTGTGATTTCTTAGAAATGTAAAATGGAGATAAATATTAGGAGTAATTATAATTAATTTCTTGATACTTATAATACAATTATATATAAGTCGCCTGAACTTCATGGGATTCGAGTAATTGACTTTAATATAAATTCCAATAAATAAACGAACTCTTAGCCCTACTACTAATATTTAGAATATAAGATTGTGATATTATTTTCATCTAAATAAATAGATATGCATCATATCTTTGCTCAAAATTTAGAGGCTTATTCAATTGTGAGCCCGGAGCTTTAATGATGCACAATGCTCGTATAAGTTAAATATTCATAAGTATAATATCCATTCAAAAATAATGCATTTAGGGCAGTTTGGTTTCATTTTTAAAGTCCATTTTTATATTTTTTATTATTTTAAAAATAAAACATATTTTTACCCAGCATTAATTTTATTTTTATTTTCAAAATATATTTTTTAATAACATATATATCTTCTACTAATAGCTTATATATTTTCTTTCTCTATTCTATTATTTCTATATTTCTCTACATGTAACTTATTAAAACTAATATAATCATTATTTTTTCAACAATATATTCAAATACAAACCTATTTTTAACTCATTTTCACTAATTATTTTTTAATATTTTAAAAATCATAGAAATAAAAAATGAAAATAAAAATAGAAGCAAATGGTGCCTTAGATTTTAGAGAGAGAGAGAGAGATTTGTATTTTAATAAAAACAGTTAGCGTCAAATTATTTTTGATTAAGAAGAAATTCCGGAAATCAAATATTTCGGAAAAAATAAAAATAAAATTGGAAAATAGAATAAATAACTTACGCTGTTTCTTGTGTTTGAGTGTGTGTGTGTGTGTGTGTGAGAGAGAGAGAGAGAGAGAGAGAGAGAGAGAGAGAGAGGCAACGAAGACCACCTATATAAACGGACTCCCGCTATTTCTGCGCCCCTCACCAATACAAGTATACAACCCAACTCATACAAACGAATTCACTCTGTCTCCTTTCCTACATCCCCCCGAGTCTTCTTGTCTCAAACTCTCCATATGGAAAACCCGACCCGATGCTCCGTTATCATAGTCGGAGCCGGTATTTCAGGCACATACCTATGCTCCCTTCTCTCTCTGTGTGTAAATTTCTGGAAATGTCAAATGGAGAGCATGTTATATTTGTACTTTTTTAAAAAGATAGCATGCTGATCAGTGATTAGTCAATGATAATGGCGTGATTGAATGAATTTTGTTCTTGACATATATGTTTGTAGGATTAACGGCGGCGAAAGTGCTGGCGGAGAATGGGGTGGACGACGTGTTGATATTAGAGGCGGCGGAAAGGATAGGGGGCCGGATAAGGAAGGAGCTGTTCGGCGGCGTCACGGTGGAGCTCGGCGCCGGTTGGATCGCCGGCGTCGGCGGAAAACAATCCAACCCCGTCTGGGAACTGGCCCACCAATCCAATCTCCGCACCTGCTTCTCTGACTACAGCAACGCTCGTTACAATATCTACGATCGAAGGTATACATTCTTATTTTAATTAATTCGTTATATATTCTCAATTCAAATCTCTCCTCTCTCTCTCTCTCTCTCTGAACAAACCACGCAATTATGAATATGCATGCAGTTTTTAATTTGCTTGACATGGTTCAACGTCGTAATGTTCATTTTCTCTGCTGTTTTTGGCAAATTTCACCCCAGAAATCATTATTTACAGCGTAAAAATTTCATTACCAGATCGTTGAAAAAAAATACCATTGATTTGATTTAAGCTGAATGAGTTGAGATGAAGACGACGTGGGGTGTGGGGTACAAAGTAATCATTTTTTTGTTAAAATTGGCAGTGGGCTTTAATGGCTTCTTTTCCTTTTGCTTTTCCTTTATGGGATTTTGCTTTTTTATCTTGCACTAATTATATAATTTTTCTTAATCAACGACAGCAAGTGAAAGCCCACAGAATTCTCGTTTTGAATCCATCGTTTATCATTTGTTTGTTCTAATAAGATTATGTCTCTGGTGTTTATTACTTAATTAATAATTTGTTTGGTTATTAGTTTCTTATAACAGTATTAATTAATCTATCTGATTAGGTAATGCTCTTTCCTGATAATGACACTCAATTTATTAGGGATATTCTGTATCTTAATCAATCCTTGAATTGATCAACAACTTTATTTATCTAAATTTTCTTTTCTTTCTTGGTAGTGGGAAGATATTTCCGTGCGGCGTGGCGGCGTATTCCTACCAGAAGGCGGTGGAGTCGGCTATTCAGAAGCTGCGAAACCAGGAGTCTAGCACAGATGTCGATGTTCCACTTCTTGCCGAAACGGCGTCGTACTGATACTTTCACCTTCTTCCTCCAAAATATACCAAATTAAGGAACCAGATGTTGGCTTAATTTCTGATAAGTTTTCCCTTTTTTTTTTTCTTGTTTTCTTAATTATTTTTCCTCTATTGTGCAGAGCTCCAAAGACTCCAATAGAGCTGGCAATTGACTTTATTCTGCATGACTTTGAAATGGCAGGTGAATTTTTTTTTTCCCTTTTTTGTTTTGATTTCTAACCAGCTTTTGGGAAAATACAAGGATTTTCTTTTCTTTTCTTTTCTTTTTTTTTTCTTACTACAGTAAAAACTGGGTTTAATTTTATTTGAATTTTTGACAGAGGTGGAACCAATATCAACGTACGTAGATTTTGGGGAGAGGGAATTTCTGGTCGCTGATGAAAGAGGGTACGAGCATTTGCTGCATAGAATGGCAGAGACTTTTCTTATGACCTCTGAGGGTGAAATCTTGGACCCTAGGTTGAAACTCAACAAGGTAAAATCCGCGGTACAAATCTGACTCTTGGAAATTTTGGATCCCGTGTACGATATTTGCTGCTTTTTACTTTTGTCCTATTTGATGAACCAATCATCGGATGGAGACAAAGGGAAGAAAAAAATATTTAATTTTGGGGAAAAAACAAAAAAATGGGGGCAAGAACTATAACAGAAAGTGATTCTTCATGCAAAATGCCTATTTTTCTCCCTTTGTTGCCTTGCTGTTGAGATTGTGGAAAGGGGCTGCTTTATTTATATGTTAATATTAATGACAATTGTCAAGATCCGTATTGATAGTTGCTTACAAGTTACAACAAATTTTTCGACTAACAACGGTAATGAAAAAATTCTGATGCTTAGTTTTCTCTTGCAATAAAGGAAGATTATTGTTTTTATTTTGGTTTATTGTTGGTATTTCGTATGGATGAAATAAATAAATTATAATCTCTATATATATTTTTGAGCAATTATCATCTTTTAAATAACTTTTTAGAATAAGTTAAGGCCGATGTCCCTCCTTTGACATTTATTAATATATTGGTTTTAATCAGGAATTTTATTGTATGGTCACAAAAATACAAAAAAATATTTAAATAGATAGTCATGAAATATGATTACTTGTTTACTTTAAATAATATATATATATATATATATATAAATGAAACGATTGTCATGTCCCCTTAAAGAAATAATGCACACGAGTGCTCTAAAAAAACTACCCAAATTCCATAAGTGGGATTTAGTCAAAAACATTTCATGAATCTTGCAAAATAGTTAACTATAATTAAGCTGTTATTTTGTAGGCACTCTTGCCTACGAGGCCGATTCAATTTGTGATAGAATTTCATTTAATTTCAATTTAGCTAATGTTTTAGTTAACTTGTAATGACAAATGCCGGTCGTTTCTTTGCAACCTAGCAAAAATGTTGTATGGATGGGTTTTCTAAACAAAAGTAGCTAGTCTGATTTAAATATGAATTGAAATAAAAAAATTTAAAATGATTTAAGCCATCCTTTATTTTTAATTTATTTAAATAAAAGAAAATGAGAAACAATTCTACTAAATTATCGAGACCCATTTAAATTCCCTTTGGAAACAGTTTAAAAAAAAAAAAAATTGCAGAGCAAGACAGTGAAAATTTTCTGTGGGGTACAACATTTTGCACAGATTTTGTTGGTTTGACCACTGCAAAAATATCTGATGTTGCCTGGGACTCTGCTGCGTCTGTGAGTACAGATATTAAATTCAGATTGATGAAAGGTTGTTTTCATGAAAATTGGGTTAGGTGGTTCGGGAATTGCAACACTCGAGAAACGGCGTTTTGGTGAAAACGGAGGATGGCCCCGTTTACGAAGCCAGCTACGTGATTTTGTCTGTTAGCATTGGCGTTCTTCAAAGCCACCTCATCTCCTTCTCACCACCCTTACCCGTACGTTTCCGCCTCCTACCCTCCTTTCTCTGTCTCTCAAAAATCTGTTAGGGCCTGTTTGTTTGTGTTTTCATTTTACTTTTTCATATTCAATACCTTTAAAATTCAAAAAGCTAGTTAAAAAAATGAATCTAAAATGAGTTTGTATTTTCATAGTTTATTGAAAAAATAATAATTATATAATATCTAATAAGTCATGGACAGAGAAAGATTGAAATAATAAAAATAGAGAGAAGATATATAATATAAGTTATTGAGAAAAAAATATATATGAGTTGTTAAAAATGTGTTGGGAGATAAAATGAGTGGGTATTTTAATGAAAATGTGATAAGTTGTTAATAATATATCTCTAAATAGTGAAAATAAATGGAAATGGGTTTGAAAAGATGAACAAACGTCCCGTAATTTCATTGAAGGATAATTTTAGCTGACAATTGAAAAAAGTGAAAAATTTGCTTTTGACAATTTGGAATTGTTCACATCAAATTATAATAGAAGTTGTAAACTTAGTACAAATAGAGAGATTATGAAAGGAAAAAAAATATGATATAAAGGGAAAGGGTTGGGCCAAGGGTGCTTGGAAATCCTGGGGTAAGATTTTTGAATCTGAAATGATGGTGCTTTTTCGCCAGGACAGGCAAGTTTGACAATTGATAGTTTTGTTGTGTAATAGTTGTCATAATGGTGCTCGCAAAACATCGAGAGGCTAGAGATGTTTTTTCATCTCAAGTGGGAATTGGTATGATTTGACCATGATAATACACACATATTGTGGATATACGAAGCAGCATGTGGTCCAATAATGGTTACACGAGTTAAGCATTTTTTAAATTTAAAATGAACCTGTAGAATATGAGGAAGCGGGGTCCCCTTTGAGTTGGATTACCTAATTGGTTCACCTGCGCAAGTATTGATGAGCAGATTCTGGCCCTAATATTAAATAAAAGTAGTTTGAGGAGATCAGAATTGATCATGTACAGTGAGCAACCATATTAAATGTACTTGCCTGATTCATGACCCAAAGCCTGTAGGCTGTAGCACTATATTTTGTATTACTTTTTTATTGCCTTCGATCCATGTCCAAATCCAAGTACTGTGGGTGGGCACCAATTTATGAATCCATGGTATTTTGCCTCATATAGGAGAGATTAATGAACTGCTATTGCCAAGTGTAGGGTGTAGAAATATCGATGGTACTGTGAGGTGTTTGTTTTCTTCTGCTTTGTGTTTTGTCTTGTTGTTCTGTTTCGGCAATGTGTCGACGAGGCCAAATGTTTACTTGGATCGACTTTAAAAATGTTAAATTATCTAAATTATGTCTTTTAACTAGTGAGTTCTTATTGTACTGATATGATATAATTCAAATTATTTAGAGCCTGCAGACGTCATCCGCATAAGAATCTAATTTTTGAGGGGGAGGGAGGAGAGTTGAATTTGTAAATAGAATGTGCATTCTGTTTTTATGATCTCAGACTTAAAGTGTGAAACTGATATTATTAAGTTAAATAATTACTGAGCAATTAGAAGAATTACATAATTAAATGCTACATACTACCTTCCCGCTCAAAGTATTATCTTGTGAATCAAATTCTTTAGTGATAGGTGACCTATTACTTGGGCACAAAAGCAAAAACTAAACCTCATGTTTGGACCTAAGATTTTAATGAGGAAAATATTAAGAAAAAAGTTTTTTAATGCTTTCGGACTATGTATCTTTGTACTTTAATATTTGCACATTTACATTTTCCTTTGCTTTTTCCTCACTAATTTTCTTGATTTAAACATAGCATAAAGATACAATGTGAAGAAGCAACATGAGCAAGAAGCATCGGATAATTAGTTGCTCCATTTTATGAAGAAGGCATTGTAAGAAATTTAACCCTATTTTGGAATTGCTTTCTCTCCGTCGTGAAACCTGAGATATGTAGTTGGTGGAGAAAAGCAATTAATACATCGAAAATTCTTAGATAATGCCAAAGTCTTGAACAGATATTTCGCCAAGGTTCTTAGTTGACGTTGCACATGCTCATATTCAACACAGTAGTTTTTTATTCGGCAATTCCCATAATTAATTAATACACATTTGTTTGTTTGTGGCCCCTCAATAATATTATGATAAATTATAAGCTTCTTCAATAATGCAATTGTTAATTAACAACTAATCCAACATTAATATTGCAACAGAGATGGAAAACCGAGGCCATCTCGAATTGTGACATCATGGTGTACACAAAGGTGTTCCTAAAGTTTCCGCATAAATTTTGGCCGTGTGGTCCCGGTAAAGAGTTTTTCATTTATGCCCACGAGCGAAGAGGCTACTACACATTTTGGCAGGTCCGTTTGATCATTTCCTCTCATAAGTGTGCTGCAGCCGCACGTTCTTCCTTATTATACGCTTTCAAGCGGAGCAATAATTAGTCCATGAAAAATTTGACTTTAGATCCTCTTTTTTATCTTTAATTCCAACTAAACATATTTAATTTTTAATTAATTAATTTTATAAGAAAATATTTTATAAATATGTTGCATGAAATAAGAGATAAAACATAAATTAGAGTAGAGAACCCAAATTGTGCAAACTTTTCCATGTGGGTTAACAAGTTGATACTGAGTTGTGATCAAATATATTGCATTTAACTTGACAGATGGTTTAATGAGTTCCTTCAACTGTTACTGATCATCAGCAAGCTATAGATGCAAATTCTATAACAAATCCAGACCTTTGGTGGTACATTATTGGGGTATATAGGAATTGCACATTGTGGAATAGGATAGGTCAAGCTGGTCTATCTTAAATTCCTAATAAAACAAACATTCTGTGCTGGACAGCCCTTTTGTTTCTGCACACCAGATACATATAGGTGGATGTGTTCTCCTAAAACCTGCTTGTAAAAGTTCAGTCGACAAATAGCGTGCTTGCAGAGGTTTTGTGATCAATTTCTTTTAGCTGTTACTGAAATATCGTCTGTTTAATGTGCTTCACTATGACGAAGGAATCATTTTTTTATTTTCCGAATCATAATCTGGCGTAAAAATTTATATGCATTTTGTTTGGGAAATAATGCCAATGATTTTTTTGGATAAAGACACTATTTTCCTGGTGCAAATTACAGATTGGCACCTGTTACCTGTGGGCTCGGCATCATTTTCCCATGTCAGCTAGAATAACTTCATATGTTTTTGTAGTCATCCAGAAGTAATTATTTTAGTTCCTGTCAAGCTGGTATGCTTCTTGTGATCTATTTTGTCTTCCTATTTTGTCACGTTCAGCATATAGTTGAACGCTCAAAGTCATAATCAATATTAGTGACCTAATTTAGGTTTATTAGTGTACGTATGCTAGAAAAGGGCCCTATCTCGAGCGGTTCATGGGACCTAACATATCGCTATTATCATAAATGTCTATGCGATTTAGCTATGTAATAATACGGACAAACTTTAATATGCAAAATCTAGAATGCGATTTTATGATAGGATTGAATAACTGTGACTGATTGTGAAGCTGAAGTTGTCTGTTGTTGCTGTGTCATCAGCACATGGAGAACGCCTACCCGGGGTCCAACATCCTTGTCGTAACTTTGACAAACGGAGAATCAAAACGAATCGAGGCACAATCAGATCAAGAAACAAAGAAAGAGGCAATGGTAGTTCTAAGAAACATGTTTGGTCCTGACATTCCGGATGCTACTGACATACTTGTACCTCGTTGGTGGAATAATCGCTTCCAACGTGGCAGCTATAGTAATTACCCAATTTATGTGAATCATCAACTTGTAAACGACATAAAGGTTCTTACATTCTTGATCTTAACTTTCAAAACTAAGATTAGAGAGTTGAATTTGTACTAAATTTCTTGCTTTTCTTTCAGGCACCAGTGGGACGAATATTTTTCACTGGCGAACATACCAGCGAAAAGTTCAGTGGCTATGTGCACGGAGGTTACCTCTCAGGTCAGAAATTCATCCGAGTTTATGATTCATTGAAGAACTACATATTTTAACCAAAAAAAAGGAAAAAGAAAAAGAAAAAGAAAAAGGGGAAACACATTCCAAAACTCACAAGCATTTTTGCATAATGAGCAGGTATTGATACTAGTAAAGCTTTGCTTGAAGAAATGAAAACAGAACAGGAGAGGAAAATTGAAAATCAGTCTTTTCTAATGGAACCCTTGCTTGCATTTACGGGTGATACAGTCTCAAATTTCCACAAGTTAGATATCCCCAGACAGCTCTTCCTACATACTAATAAGTTGGGTGTTCCAGAGGCCATCTTATGAGTGTATATATATATATATATATATATATATTTGAGAAAACATAACAATCTGACCATTGAAGAGAATCGACAGAGGTGGATATGGATGGCAGTGAACCTTTTTGATGACATAGAAAAGTGCTACAGAAAACAAGAAGGAAGCCTGTGATGTGTGCTGATGATCATATATACATATATTGATTCTCCTGAAGTTGCAGAACAACAGAAGTACAAGAGGGGACTCTGGATGCTTTTGTTTGACAGGAAATGATATAAGATTTTTTCTTGTTAATCAATTTTTTACTTCTTTTGAATGAACATTTGCCTAAAAGACAAGGCAACACAGGTTTCTCTAGGCAGTGCTGTACAAAATCATCCTTTTAAGCTAGATGGTTTCTCTACGTTATTTTCTACAATCCAATTATTCGTCGTCATGCATATTTTTGTTTTGTTTTGTGATGACATAATATAATAGTGAATGTTTGCTTCTCCAAAAATTCCCAACTTCAAAACAAAGACTTTTCATGTGTGAAATTCGGGATGAGCAAGAGCTCTCTCTATGTGAATTGAACATATTGAGGGAACATAAGTACCTTGGCAGTTGGCACCATACTTGATTCACTAAAACGTGAGTGCATACCTGGCGAACACGCTTCTGGCCCAGCCAACCTCTGCCGGTGCCCAAATGCATTAATCGGCCTGTGCGACCAGAAAATGTGCAATGCCTGAACTAATTGCTTATAATCATTTGTACTATGCAGGTCTTTTCCTCTCACAAATGGAAATTATTTCAATATGTTTGGCATGTTTTTAAATTTTTATCTTATAAAAAATTAAAATGTTAAGACAAGTTAGTGGAATACTCAACTATTATTAACAATAAAATGACAAGAATATTAAATTAAGTAGTTATGATATCAATTTTTAAATAATTCGAATCTATTCACAAAATATAATATTGATATTCAATAAAATTATGGGCATAATTATAATAGATTGGAGAAGTTACACATAACACATCCTCAAAAAGTAACTCCGTTCAAATCCTTGTGTTTCAATTTTATAGCTTGACTGTCTCCATTAAATCACATAGTTCAGAAAAAGTACAACAGAATATGTGAGGTTATATTTTGGTTGCCTGGTAATGGTGTCAGAGCAATTGAGAAGCAAAAGTGTTGTAGGTCAGCATGACATTATGGTGCTAAAAAACAGTTCCGAGAATGACAACCCATCTTGAATCTTTTATAATTTGTTCCTTTTCATGGGGAGAAAATCCAACCATCTAAGACTTTTTCCTCTTGGAGTTGGACGATTGGGATTTTCTTGTTCTAGGTAGAGTAAAATAGAAAGATACTAAACTTCAATTAAGTTATGTTACAAAGAAAAAAAGAATAGAGGATGGGTAGAAAAAAAAGGAGGGTGAAGCTTTTCAAATTCATGCTAGAAGTGAAGAAAAAGTGCGACAGGTTGGCGAGTATAACTGTGAAAGAAGGGGATAAATCAAACTAGACGGCAACGATACAACCAAGCTTAAGGGTGACAATGTGATCTGAAAAAACCAAGGCAGCAAAGGATACTATTGCAGATGCTACAGCAACAGCGGCATCATACTTCAGCGAAGAGACAACAGAAAATAATAGTAATAATAATATAGAAAGTGAGTGTACAATAATGTGCTTTTCTTTTTCTTTAGATGATTCTCACTTATAAAAAAACCGAAATTTGCAACCAATTTTTGCGATGGAAATACAGACATTTCAAATTGTGACGGATTTGCAACAGACAAATTCGTTGCAACGCTGTCCGTTGCAAATTCCATTGCAAAATAGAAAGCATATTAAAATATATTTTTTTATTTTGTGATGGCAGATATCCATCAAAAAATTTAAAAATAAAAATTGAAATTCTTTTGCGAGGCTATATCTATCGTAAAGAAAAGGAGAAAAGTTAAAAATCAAAGACAATGTTTGTTTACAAATTATGTGTTTTTGGGATTATATATTTTGGAAGAATAAATTTTGGGAGTGGGGTTGGGGAATGTGAAATTTATATTGAAAAATATGATGTATGTTTGTATACGATTTGGGAATAGTAAGAAAATTATTTTGGAAAAATTTGGTATGTTTGTTTATATTTTTGGGGAAGACAAATTTTATTGTAATAGTTAAATCAATGCATTTTTGTTGTTTTGGGAGGAGACAAATTCTACTGTAGCAGTCAAATCAATATCTTTTTATTAGATTTTAAGGTTGTAAATGGATTTTAGTAATATTTTTTTATTATGATATAGTAATAAAATATTATGATATATAAATATATGTATATACGATGGTAATGATTGTGATGTAAAGAGTATAGGATTTTTGGTTATTTATCAGTTAAATTGCAAGGATAATCTAATCATTTTAGAAATTATTTTAGGAAAAAAAAGGAAGGCATATGTTTGGTTACAACCTCCTAGAACAATTTTATTTTGGCAGAATGTAACCAAACATAGCCAATATTTTTGCAATGGAAAAATAAAAATAAAAAATAAAAAATAAAACATTTTGCGACGGAAAGCAAATCAGTTGAAAAAATTAGAATTGTGTGACAAAAAAAAATTAAAAAAGACATTTGCGATGGAAATCGAATCCATTGCAAAAATTAGAATTTTGCAAACGAAATTTTCTATAGCAAAAAGTCAAAAAATTATATAATATTATATATTCACAATGGAATTGAAATTCCATCGCAAATTTGATAATAAAGTAATTACTTATTATTTGGTTTTTTAAAAATATAATATATATTATGTTGTAAAATACTTCAAATTTATAATGAGTCAATAAATTTAATTTAAATATACATTTACAAATTCTAACTAATTGAACAACATATTATCTCATAAGTTTTGGTAAATGCATTATGTGACACAAAGATTAATTATCATAAAATAGTTAAATACATTAATTTATAGAAATTATATATTAGTAAACATTTTATAGCTCATATTATGTTATAAATATATATTATAATTAATATTGTTATATTTTAATTAATGAAATAAATTAAAATAATAATAATATTAAGAAACATTAATGATAAAGATGTTGTTTGCGTGCTGTGGATGAAAATTATAAGTAAACCGATTAGAATAATAATGTATAAATTTATAAGTTGTATAATTGATAGTTAGTAAGAATAGCATTATATCAAGTGTTACTTTATAATGATAATTTTTTTTGACTATTATTAATTACATTAATTTAGAATCAATAATATAACTTAATATATATATATATATATATAAATATTTAACTTTTTAAATAAAAAATTTAATGGCATCCATACTATTATATATAACATAATAGTACTTGACCATAATTACATAATTTTGATGAAATTTTGAATACTTAAAATTCATAGTTTTTTAAAAAAATTAAAAAAATTATCATTGGTTGCTACTTATTAAATTTAATATTATTTACTCCATTTACAAATTTCTAAATTTTTGAAATTAATTATCTTCTTTATTAGAGTAAAATATTTTTTATTTATTTATAACACAAAAACGGTAATGTGGCGCCCTAGCCAGTGGTGATTCCTAGGCTAAGTTGCTACTAACTCAAACCTAAAATATAATTCAAAAGATACCAAGAGAGCCAAATTTTTATACGAAACTCAAAAGATAGTAGCTTAATACTAAACCCAGAAGATCACTTCATATAGTGCAATATATACATACCAAAAGTCTTAAGTTCAATCTATAAACATTATATAACTATCGTCATGATTAGGTGTAGTCTATATGTACAAACGTAGCACCTAATCTATTGCAAAATAAGTCTTTCCTCGGGCTAGCCTTAAGCCCTTAGTCTTCATCCTATCTTGTTTAGGAAAAGAACAAAGGATAACAAAAATGATAAGTTCTGAGGACTTAGTGAGGGGGAAATATGACAATAAACAAAGAAAAACTATCGAGAGTATACCAATTGATAATAGATTCAATAATAATCAGGACTATACAATAAGAAGCAATAATGTAACATAACACATGTGATGTAAAATTTAGTAGACTATCGGCAACTTTGTCCTCATTACTCCTAAAATAGAACAAAAATGATAATAAATAATAACAAACAGTATACGAAGTACAATAATCATAATAAACATCCATTATTGCTTTGTTCCTAAGCACTTGGCTTAATATATGGCATGGCTGGTCCACATGCCAAATCTCACTACTCACAAATAGCTACCTCTAACATATTTGCAAGTTAGGATTTTAAGTAGATACTAGTTAGAAGACCAGCCACTGTAGGCCCATATCGCTTGGTCGTCTTTCCAAATCTAGTCCCTTGCCGAACCCAACCCGTGGCATCCCATCAGGTCATAACCTCTTAAGAGTATCCTCAAGGTGACTTAACATTATGCCAACAGATAATACATATTCAAATAACTAATTGGAAACATCTCTATGAAATCAAATATAATAGTTCAGTCCGTAAGCATTAGCCTACAAGGCCATATAAACAGTACGTCAAACTATTTAATCAAAAGCATGAAATGAAATTGGTTAGAAAAATCCATAATATCAATATGAGTAAGGGAAACAGGCAAGGCTGTAGGGTATATGGGACCTAATAGATATCACAATAGATGTCCTTAGCACTAGAACGTGTATAGTTAAATCTAATTGATAGACATAGGGAATACATACATTATCATTCATTTCGGGGAAAATGAAAGATTAACCCTCACCTTAACTTCCACAGACAATGCTATCTCTGTCTTACTGTCCTGCAAATTTTGACTCCTCATCATCTATTTCAAAAAAATTTGCCTAACGTTAAAATGCTTGTATTAACCTTTTTAAAATAATAATTAAGCCCCTTACATTCTAATATAAGTTGTTTTACAATTAATACAATATTTTATGAATTAATTTCTAAACATACCATAAGGTAACATGTTAATTATGTCATTAACACTATAATATCTACAAGGGTCATATTTGCTCTAGTCAATAACCTTTCCTAGGTTAATAGTTTCTAATTTAACAATTTAAGTCCTATTTTGGTAATTTAGTCAAAACGCAATAATCAATCTAAATTCCTATAATATTAGGCCCTTGCAATGTAACATAAAGTCCATTATAAATTACAACGGTTAAATCTAATTAACAAAAATTCAATCATTAGTGATTCATCACCATACATCATTATATACAAAATTAGGGTTTGAATCACCTACTTAACTTAATTAATCTAAGATTATATACATATTACAAATTTAGGTCCGTTGTTGGAGTTGCTGACCAATACCACCGACCGGTGTGTCTCAACACGTACAGAAGAATGTGCGAAACAATTTTCCAATCCACTAACAAATTAACCATCAATTGAAGCCCAAATCAAATTGCGCCACCACCTCCGGTATCGTGATTTTTGTTCAATTCCACTATTGCTTGTGGTTAAACCCAAAAATTGAGGATACCATTTTGCTCTTTGAGCTGAACTCTACAAAACTTATTTCTTGGACTCAAGCTCCCACTGCTGAACCGTATCATCCACCATTTGCTATTGTGGCCTAACTTCAAGCTTTAGTTTTTTAGTGGTATGTTGGTTAGAATAGACTAAATGTGGTATCATTGTATTCCTAATTAGGTGAGGAAGCTTATGGTTGGTTTATTTTTTGAAATTGGCTATCACTAGAGAGAAGTTGCTAGAGAAGAAAAATGGGTGTGCATGCAAGAATTGGAAGAAAATGGAGGGGTTGATATTTAAAAAAGGAACTTTTTTAGAAATTTCAAATTAACTCCAAAAGTTTTCTTTTAGCTTTCAATTAAGCCTTTCATTTTATGAGTGCATTTGAATAACCTAGTTAACTAAGAATAATTTCATTTTAACCTTCAAAACTTTCAAAAGTCCATCACTTAAATTTTTTCCTATTTATGTTTTGACCCCCAAAACTTCTTTTTTAATAATATTAATATTTAAATTTTTACCAATTAAAATTTGAGTGGTGATACACTCTTCCCACTCTTAAAAAAATCTAGTCCACAGATTTTCACCTAACCATTGAAAAAGTTTGGGATACTATTGGAGCATGAAATTTGTTCATTCCCAAGTCGCAATGTTTATGTTGTGATTTCATCATAATACTTTTAGTTGAGGAATCATTCGACTCCTAAGTTCTTGAAATTTTTGATCTAATATATGAATTGATTGATCTTTGTAGGTCAAGTCATTTTCCAATGGTATATCTTTATGTGAAATGGTATGGGAAGGGTAGGGATAATATATCTAAAGTTGTGATATGTGAAAAACATCATGTATTCTCGTCAAGCCTTGGGGTAGTGCTAGATGGTAAGCTATTGGTCCAATTCTTTCACATATCTCATAAGGACCAACATATCTTGGGCTTAGTTTTTCGTCTTTTCCAATCCTTCAAACACATTTTCTTGGGAATACTTTAAGAAATACTTGGTCACCAACTTTAAATTCTAAATCCTTTCTCTGCTTATCCATATAACTTTTCTGTCGATCTAAAGCTACTTTCATTCTTTATTTGATTGTTTATATTTTCTCAATAGTTTTCTCAATTAATTCTGGCCTTAAAGTTTGCAAGAATTTATTAGCATTACTTCTATATTCCTCAAGGTCCTAATGTAATAGGGATCGGTATTTTTTTTCTATATAATACTTCATACAGAGCCATCTGGATGGTAGATTGGTAGCTGTTATTGCAAGCAAATTCTATCAGAGAAAGGTTATAGCTCCCACTGAAATCTAAAATATAGGTCCATAGTGTGGCCTTCAATATTCGAATGATACTTTCTAATTGCCCATCTAATTAAGGATGAGCTGTAGAACTAAATCGTAACCTCATTCTCAGATATTCTTATAGACTTTTCTAAAGTCTCGAGTTGAACTTTGGATCTCCATCTGAAATAATATTGGTTGGAATTTTGTGTAATCTGATTATTTCTGTGATATATGACTTTGCTAGTTTCTCAGCCCCATAATGAGTCTGGACTAGTAGAAAGTGAGTAGACTTGTTAATTGGTCTATTATTACCTATATATTGTTATATCCTCCTTGAGCCATTGGTAGACCTATCACAAAATCCATGGTCACTTACTCCTATTTATAATCAGGGATTGGAAGTGGTTGTAGCAATCCTAACAATCGCTGTACTCTGTTTTTACTAACTAGGAGGTTAACCACTTGTACGCATAGTTTGCAACATTTCTTTTTGTCCCATTCCACTATGACTATTTCTTCAAATTTTGATACATCTTTATGCTTCCTGGATGTATTGTATATCTTACCTTGTGGGACTCTTCCAATAATCTTCTTTTCATTTCCTTCAGCATGTATATTCTCCTACAAAATAAGAGAGTATCTTGACTGTCTGTACTAAACTCGAACTCTCTAGAACCCCTAACTGCTTCTTTCTATTTCATTATCCAACTATCATTAGCCTGTGCTCAATGTATTTCATCATATAGTTCTGGCTACAGATTTACTCCTGCAATCCAAGTTCATTGCCTCATTCTTATTATAACATCAACCCTTGGAATTTTTGATGTTTCTATTCCAGGCATGTGGGCAATTCTAGCCTTTCGGCTTATAGCATCTACTACTAGATTAGCCTTTCTTAGGTCGTTGATGATAGTAAAATCATAATCTTCCTAAAATTCCAGCCACTTTTGCTATCTCATGTTTAGATCTTTCTGCAAATGCAAATCCTTGAGACTTTTACAGACTATGTATACTTCAAATGTGGCCCTATAAAGATAGTGTCTCCACTTTGTTAATGTAAAAACTGCTACCGCTAGTACTAGGTCATGAGTTGGGTAATCCTTCTCAAATGGTTTCAATTTTCTAGATGTATAGGCAATAACTTGCCCTTTCTACATTAGTACACATCCAAGCCCTTCTTTAGAAGCATCCATATACACAACAAAACCTTTTAATCCTTTTAGAAGGGTTAAAGCTAGAGTTGAAGTTAATGTATTCATCAACTCTCGAAAACTCCTCTCACAGTCCTCATGCCAGTCAAACAATTGATTATTCCGAGTTAACTTTGTCAACTGGCTAGCTATTTTAGAAACATCGTGTACAAACTTTTGATAGTAGCCTACAAGTCCCTGAAAGCTATAGACTTTTGTTACATTTTTGGGTATTTTTCAGTTGACTATTGCTCCTATCTTAGCTAGATCGACTCTATCCCATCTTGGGATATGATGTGTCCTAAAAATGTCACTTTCTCTATCTAAAATTCACACTTGATGAACTTTGTATGCAACTTATATTCCCTCAAAGTTCTCAAAACCATGTGTAAGTGCTTTACATGCTCATCTCTAGTCTTCGAATATATCAAAATGTCATTAATGAATATAACCACAAGTTGGTCCAAATATGGTAAAACAATTTGGTGCTTCAAATCCATAAATGCTGCTAGAGCATTGGCTAAACTAAATGGCATTACTGCAAACACAAAATGACCATACTAGGAATTGAACGAAATTTTTGAGATATCTTTTTGCTTGATTTTTAACTAATAATACCCCTGTCTCAAATCTAGCTTTGAGAAAATTGTAGATCCTAGTAGAAGATCAAACAATTCCTCCATTTATGGCAAGGGATATTTGTTCTTGATAGTAACTTTATTCAACTCCTTATAGTCAATGCACATCCTTAGGGATCCATTTTTCTTCTTGACAAACAACATCAAAGCTTCCCACACAGAAGTACTAGGCCTTATGAATATTTTTCCAAATAGTTCTTGAAGTTGGTTCTTCAATTCCTTTAGTTTGTGAGCGCCATCCAGTAGGGAGTTTTTGAGAAAAGCATGGCACCAGGAAGAGTGGGAATAACAAATTCTATCTCTTTGTCAGGTGGTAATGAGTTTAACTCTTCTAAAAATATTTCTAAATAATTAGCCATTATTTCCACTTCTTTTATTTTAGCTGTATCTTAGGGTTTATTGATAAAGTATGATAAAAATCCTTGTCCTCTTTCCCTTAGAATTATTTTAGCCTCTATCACAAATATAATTGGTATAGGGAAAATTGTATCTGTAGAATGATGTGTCAATTTAGATACCTTAATTTCGAGAGTTATACACTTAGTATAACAATTTGCTTGTGCCTGAAATTGACATAGCCAATTCATTCCAAATATCAAATCATATTCCTGAATAGGCATTTTGATAAGATTGATTGGATACTCACAATCCCCAATCCTAACTAGACAAGCCTAATAATGGTGTATGTTATTAATCATGTCCTTATGGGTGTTTGTACCTTAATTTGATAGGCCATAATTTTAGGTTGCATATTCAACTTTCAAGAGAAAGATGTAGATATAAAAGAATGAGTAGCTCTAGGATCATGTAAAGCATTACCATTAACTTCAAAAATAGAAATCACACCTTCAACCACTTGATTAAGATCCAATGTTTCTTTTTCAGTCAAAGTATATGTATAGGCTCAAACCTTTGATGTTTTGTTGGTTCCTGTCACCTGTTTACCTTTTCATATAAGTGCCGAGTTCTTCTAATTAGGGTAATCTCTAATAAAGTGCCGGTTACTACCACATCCCACATATCTACCCTACTTTTTCCAACACTTGGATTCCTCATAGCATAATCCTCTACAAAACCTACATTTCTTTGGCAGCACTTGTTGAGCCTGCGGCCTTATTAGCCTTGTGTGTTCATTGAATGGCACCCCTGATCTATTATTTCAATTGGTTCTTCTAGGGTTACTCTATCCTACAATGTGTATTCTTCCTTTTCGACCCTTAATTTTTATTTTCCAAACTTCTTGCAATTCTGACTCCACTTGCACGCTTTACTTATTGCATAGTTAAAGTTTGGTAGATCATATATGGCAAAAGCTCATCTAAGTTTTGCCCATAATCCTGCCACAAATTTGCAGGTCTGTCGAACCTTATATACAAGTATGTAGGGTGCATATTGAATTAGTTAATTGAAAATAGCCTCATCTTAATTGATAGATGATGTTTCTTGTATCAAATTCATGAATTCTCTCTCTCTTACAGGCTTGGCCACCAATGGTACATATTTATACATGAACTCCTTGGTAAAGTTCTCCCAAGTCCATTGAATCCCTTCTACGTCTCACCTATGGTCTATCATTTTCTACCAACTGTATGTAGGACCTTTCAATAGAAATGTTGCATATTGAACTTTTTGTCCATCTAGGTAATGTAAGGTTTTAAATATATTCTCTAAATTCTCAATCCACTCTTTAGCTTTTCTGTCGTTTGGTCCCCTTAAGAATTCTAAAGGTTGAAAGTGAAGAAATCGCTCTAACACTCAATCTTTGGTAAGCTCTTCAGCATTCCTACGCTATCTCCCTGACCTTGCTGCTAGTAGAATTGTATAAATCTTTACCACATTTGGTATATAAGATCACCTGGTTGACTTATGGTTTGTTGATCATACAAAGAAACCTATGAGACTTCTTCTTCCAATTATAGTTGTTGTGGTGGGTGTTTTGTTGCCTAGGTATGTTTTGTACATTAGCCTCTTTATCAGGCGATCTTACTTGAGCCTAAGTGGGTATCTGAAAACCCTCATGGGATGTAATTCTTTTCTATGAGTCTATTAGATTTAGGATGTTCTATAACCTATAGATTATTAAATTGTACAATAATATCTAAAATTATCATAAATCCTCTCAAATTCCTCAAACTTGCATATAAAATGGTTAACAAATTTAAGTAGAATTCAATATAACAAAAGTTTAGTTATTCAAAAATCAACATACGAACGTTTGTTATCATTCCAAGTTAGCATTAATGATTGTTTACAAGGATATACACAAAGTCAAAATCCCAAAATTTAGCTAAGCGAACTATTTGCTTAGTCATGGACAAAATGATGAGGCTTAAGTGAGGGCATTACCTTATTAGTCTGGCTAAATTTAGCCTATTAAATTCTAATTTAGTGGCTAAAAGCTAATACTAAAACATACATACATGTTTACAACATATTTGCACATTTAGGAACCTCAAACTCTAGTCTTCTACTTTAGTAATGTCAGACTCAATATTTTTATCCTCATCCTTCTACTTTTCCCCATTTAGCTTTATATTTATATCATTATCATATTCTTCAAACTCTTGAAACCATTTTCTATATTAATTTATGGTTGTACCCTAGTAAAGGCTCCTATGTTGGATCCTCCTCAAGTGGTTCCTCTAGGTTTCATTCAGGTACCTCCTTGATACGAATACCCTGTCTTTATCCAAACTTTCGACAGGGACAAATTTTGGAAGGTCCAACCTCAGATACTACCCCAACTCAGATGATCTAATCGATGGCACTCTTATAATGTGCTAACATCATTTTAACTTCATCCATGACCATTTGGGTCGTAGCAATAATCGTATGATGATCCATCTCCAAAGTCCCAAAGGTCTCTTCCATCTGGGCTCGTATTATATAGAGCCTCTCAATCTATACTTCAACTATTTTTACCTTTTCACTTTCCTGCTCCATTTCGTCCATAAGCTTCTCTACAGTATAGCTTCCAACTTGAACTACTATTTTTAAGTTCTATGTCTGTACTCTTTTTTCCCTTAATGCCTTATGCATGTCATAAAGTTGTTCCTTATGGCATTGGCATTGCTAGAATAATCGTGTCTTTTCCTATTCTGAAACTCTAATTTTTTTTCCAAATATTCCTTGCCTTCATCTTTCATAGGTTTCTTTCCTTCATGGTGTTCTCCTGTCATCCTTCAATATATAAATTTATTTCATTAAAACCATACTAGTCAAGTTCATTTTCAATTTTCTTAATCACATAAAAGTTTTCAATCATACACAAGATACCTAAGGTTCAACTCTAAATCCAAAGTCCAATGCTTGATTTTCGGAAATGAAGATTACAGATTCGTTAGCCATCCCAGGTATATTCTCCTACCTCATAATATTGAATATTATACTCAAGAGTTCACACTTAAACTATTCTTCTATCCCGCAAACTAGCCACAAATCCCAATAACACTCATTTACCTAGATCATCATCAAACCTAGGCTTTGATACCACTTTTGTGGTGCCATAGCTCAGGATGATTCCTAAGCTAAGATGCCACCAATTCAAACCTAAAATATAATTCAAAAATTACCAAGAGAGCCAAATTTTTATACAAAACTCAAAAGATAATGGTTTAATAGTAAACCTAGAAGATCACTTCATATAGTGCAATTTGTACATACCAGAAGTCTTAAGTTCAAGCTATAAGCATTAAATAACAATCTCCAGTCTAAGCATTATGATTAGATGTAGTCTATATGTACATACATAGCACCTAATATATTGCAATATAAGTCTTTACTGAGGCCAACCTTAAGCCTTCAGTCTTCATCCAATCTTATTTGGGAAAAGAATAAAGAATAACAAAAGGGGTAAGTCCTAAGGACTTAGTGAGGGGGAAATATAAAAACAGACAAATAAAAACTATCGAAAGTATAACGATTGAAAACATATTCAATAATAATCAAGGCTTTACGATAAGAAGCAATAATGTAACATAATGTATGTGATATCAAGTTTAATAGACTATTAGCAACTCTATCCTTATTACTCCTAGAACAAAATAAAAATGGTAATAAACGTAGCAAATGGTAACAAATAGTATATGGAGTATAATAATCATAATAGATTTCCCTTATTACTCCATTCCCAAGTACTCAGCTTGGTACCCAAGCACTTAGCTTGGTATGTGGCATGGTCGGTCCACATGCCAAATCTCGCCACTCCTAGATAGCTACCTCCAACATATCTACAAGTTAGGATTTTAAGTGAGTACTAGCTAGAAGACCAGCCACTATCGGCCCATATTGCCTAGTCATTTTTCTGAACCTAGTCCTGGGCCCAACTCAGCTCATGGCGTCTCATCCGGCGATAACCCCCCCAAGAGCATCCTCAAGGTGACTTAATATTATGCCAATAGATAATACATATTTAAATAACCAATTAGAAGCATATTTTTTAAACCAAACATAATAGTTCAATTCATAAACATTGGCCGATAATGCCATTAAATAATATACAAAATGATTTAATCGAAAGAATGAAATGAAATTGGTCAGCAAGACCTATAATATTAATGCGAGTAAAGAAAGTTAGCAAACCTATAGGGTATATGGGACCGATAACAGATAGTATAATAGATGTTTTAGGCAATAGAATGAGTAGCGTTAAATCTAACAAACAAACATGGGGAATACAAACATTAAGGATTATTCATTTCCTAGAAAAGAAAAGACTAATCCTCACCTTAACTTCTACAAGCAATGCTATCCCCATCATATTATCTTGTAAATCCCAGCTCCCCGTCGTCTATTTCAAAAGAACGTGCATAATGTTAAAATGCTTGTACTAACCTTTTTAAAATTATAATTAAGCTATTTACATTCTAATATTAGTTGTTTTATAATTAATACAATATTTTAAGGCTCAATTTCCAAATATACAATAAGGTAACATGCTAATTATGGCATTAACATTATAATATCAATGAGAGTCATATTTGCTCCCATCGATAACCTTTTCCTAGTCAATAGTTTCTAATTTAACAATTTAAGTCCTATTTCGATAATTTAGTCAAAGCATAATATGCAATCTAGATTCCTACAATATTAGGTCCTTACAATATTACACAAAGTTAATTATAAATTACAAAAGTTAAATCTAATGAACAAGAATTCAATCTTTGATGATTCGGCACCATATATTATTATATATAAAAGTAGGGTTTTAATCATCCACTTAACTAATCTAAGATTATACATGTATATATATTACAAATCCAGGTCTACTATGCATTATATATATGTATATCCATGCATTCCATTGCTCGGTCCTAGTTCTTTTTTTTCCATATCACTTAAAGTACAAGAATTGGCAAACTAATAAGAACAATACAAGTTAATCAGTAATAACTTCAATTCCAAATGAATTTTACCAAAGATCTTATTTTTGGAACTCAATCACCACAAACTAATACCACACACGTGACCTCTTCATTGAGACAAAAATTCTATCTTAGGCACATCACCACTGTCGAAGTTGCTGACCACCACCACCAATCGACGTATCTCAACACATACAAAAGAATACCTTGAACAATTTTCCTACACACCAACTAATTAGGTGTCAATTGTAGCCCAAATCAAACTACACCACCACCTCATACGTCATGATTTTTTTTCAATTTTGCCTTTACCAGCAGTCAAAACTAGAAATAGAGGATACTATTTTGCTCTCTCAGCTGAACTCTACAAAAACTACTCCTCAGACTAAAGCTCTCACTATTGAACCACCACATTGCCAAACTTTGAGCTTTAGTTTTTCGGTGGCCTGCTGATCAAAATAGACTTCATGTGGTATCATCATATTCTTGATGAGGTTAGGAATCTTATGGTCGATTTTGTTTTTTGGAATTAGCTGTCGTCGGAGGGAAGTCATTGGAGAAGGAAGATGGGTCTACATGTAGGAATTATGGGAATTGGAAGAAATGGTAGGGGCGGGGATGATATATAAAAGGGTATTTTTTGGAAATTTCAAATTGACCCCCTAAGTTTTCTTTTAGTTTTCAATTAGGACCTTCATTTTATGGGTGCATTAGATTAACCTAGTTGACCAAGAATAATTTCATTTTAATGCTCAAAACTTTCAAATGTCCGTCAATTAAATTTTTTTCTATTTACATTTTGACCCCCAAAATGTTTTTTTAATAATATTAATATTTTAATTTTTTCCAATTAAAATTTTAGGGGTGTTACAATTGATTTCAACTATCTGCAATTTTGTTTCTTTTCTTTTTTGAATCTTCAATTCAAAGTTTTTAGTTGGATAAATTTGTCATAAAATTTCTCTTATATTTAATAATTAATTATATTTACACCACTATATATAGTATTTATTATTATAAAACAAAGAGTAATTATTATAAAATGTATTTTAGTAAATGTTTTATAACTCATATTCGATAAGTGAAATTAATTAAGATACTTACATATGAATTTATAAATTGTAAACTTGATTATAACATTATGTCAAGTGCCATGTTACACGGTTTGTTTCTATTATAATTATTAATTACATTAATTAAGAATCAATAATTTAACTTATTATATACAAATACTTAGATTTTTTCAATATAAAATTTAATTACACCGTACTATTATATATAACATAACAATGTTTGACCACAAAAATGTGTAATTTTGACCTAAACTTGAATTCTTAAAATTAGTTTTTTAAATAAATTAAAATGATTTGCATTCTTTGTGTAAGTTAATTTTTTATACGGAAGGTCTCTTAATAATTCAAAATTTATAGTTCAATTAGTTTTTTATAATTTCTTTTATATTTAATAACTAATTATATATACCATTATATATAAAAATTGTGTTTTACATTATGGAATTGATTTTAGGTTTTCCAAGTCAATACTTTTCTCTTCAACAATGAGTTATTAAATTTCTAATTCTTTTTGTCTTTTCATCTACCATTCAATGTATTTTATTTCATATATAAATAATTATATAAATGTGCATATTTATATAATAGTAAGATGTGAAATATCAAAAAATAAAATCATCAATATTAAAAAATTCATCATAAACTTATATCGTTCTTGATAATATATTAAAATATTGTAATGCCTCGGCCTGAAAGGTGCCTACTTCTAACTAAGGCGCTACTCTCTATATACCACAAAACTTTTGAATAATAGAAAATACATTTATCAAAATTTCAAAATAATTAATTTCCGCAACAACATCCATCAGATGCTTAAATCTGAATTGGAATATGCTAAATGGCACCTAGTACTTCAATCAGCCCCATTATGTCATGTTTCATTGGGTTTAATTTGTCCTCGTTGCTCATTCCTATATAGGGTAAGGAACAAAAGAAATAATAAAACAATATAAGTGTGAATGACTTAGTGAGATAGTTTAGCTATGACAACAAAGTGACAATTTCACAAATAGTAGACATAAGTAAAAGCATAAATATTTTCAGAAATTGTAAGAGAAGGTTTTAGTCAAGATCTAAGGGTGATCCATCTCACCAATGTCCCATACCAGTGAAGAGATTTCACAAATGTTCATAATAATTCATAGAAAACTTCACATTTCAAAACTCAGGGGTTGAATTAATTTTAAACAATCAAGGGTACATGAATGTGTTATGTTGCAAAAAACTCATATTCAAAATCTAGAATTTCATTTAGTTTTATAAAATCAACTATATAAAGGACATCTTTACAAATCCGATCGTGGAACGGTCTTCTCTCTTATGACTCCTAGTATTTTGTATAAACGACCATGGAATTGCTTGCCCTCTTATATCGCCTCAACGAGCAGCCAACTAGCCAAGCCTATACAACATGAATTGGTAGGATTGATCTTCGCCGATCAAGCTTTAACCAATAGCCAACCTCCGACTATCTTGAAGTCAAGATCACAAATTGGGTCCTAGCAGGTAGACCAGCCACCGACGGCTTAATGTTGTCCTAGTTGTCTTGCCAACCAATCATGTGGGCCCAAAATTCCCCCAAGGGTATTATAGATCACATGTCTAAGCATAAGAGTCTCAACGGTCAACAAAATTTCTTTTATACGACAATACACCAAATGAAGTAGAATAATTCCAACAAATGAATTAATTGATTAGTAATGGCGACTTAGCAAGATTACCTGGAAACAATATCACAAGATACGAAGATTGGATCAAGAATGAATTATTCAATCATAGTTTTAAACCTTTGAAAGCTCCATAGTTTAATTACAAATTCAAAATCTAGTTCATGTGAGATTAACCGAAGATTTCAAATTCAAAATCTAGTTCATGAGAGATTAACTGAAGATTTCAAATTCAAATGATACTTTTCAAGATTATTTCAAAAAGAACATATCATTTAGAAAACATATTTTTCAAATATTGTTCAAGGACCACATCTAAAATTCAATGCAGTAATTTAGAGACAAATACACTGAAAGTAAAATAATATGGATGATGAATAGATTTCTCAAAAAATAATACGATATGAGGTACTTGACCAATTAGTCAAGTTCATATAAGAGCGTCCTGGATCAACATATATTGAAAATGTAGCGGTATGAAATAATATACTGAATTTGAGTAGATAGCTAAGAACATAATGTAATATCATGTTGCTAGACATGCTAAGATTTTGAAAAACAATAGTACAAGAACAATGAGTAAGGAAGATCAATTCAGTTCGGTTCAGATAAACTATCAAAGTTTAATACAAAAATCATTGGATAGCACAGAACAAACAAAGAAAGATACAAAATCAAGTAATCAATATATATTAACAAATATATATATATATATATATTCTTTCCCCATCAAAGAAAGCTAGTATAAACCGCACCTCTTAAATGCAGAGAATTCTTAATTGTACATACACTCAAACTCTAGTTTCCTAATTGAATTGAGAACTGTCATATAACAACTTAAGTTACCATTCTATCAATCTTCTAGGTCTTAAATATAAAGATAACTAATATTTTTATCAAGTTTAAGGTTATTCTGACATAGTTCAGATAATTCCTTGAACGTTTGGAAGGCCCATGACCTTATTTCTTGATCAATTTAAAGTTCAGAATAATTAACCTAGACTAGCATGGTTTTGTTTTATAAAGCTTGATTCTTAATGTACTTAAACACTCATATCTAGTTCCTCAGTTACTTCAATTGTTTAGTCATAATTTCCTCAAGTTCTATGGGATACTGAAACATTTGTAGTCATCCACCATTGTTCTTAATTCGTTGAATCAATAAATAAATAATCAAAATTTTGCTTAAAGTCTTAAGTGTATTTATTTGAGTCGATTGAGTTCAATAGTATAATAATTATAAAATTAATCCATAACTTGATCTAAATTGTAGTTTGACATTCTTAATACAGGTCATAATTAAACTCAAATTCAAAAATTTAGTTACATTGAATAATTTAATTTAATTAAAATTTGATTATTAAAAGTTATCCAAATTTGGTCGAATCAGGATCCAATCTTAAGTTGAGAATGGCTCAGTTGAATCGAGAACATAAAATTGAGTTAATTGCTTTGAAGCCCGTGTCGCATGCCACTGTTGGAGACTGTAACCAACTGCACCACTAGATGCATCTCAACCCTAGGAGCAAAACCCCCAAAATAATTTCTATTTTCGACACCTGTAAGTCAACCAATTAGTCATCCAAAGCCATGGCGAACCTTAGTTCACCACCGTCAACCACTTTCTTTGATTTTGTCACAGCTACTCACCATTGCTCTAAATTGACTTCACTATCACCTTACCCATTCCCCCATGAGCAAAACCCACCTAAGCTCTACCTTGTTATGTCATCAAAAGTGGCCCAACTGCTACCTCTACCGTAGCTTTGCTTTTGCCATCAATTTCCTGACAACTTTACCAATATTTCTGGGTATTTTTGGTATGGTTTTGTTTGCGGAAATGAGAGTAAGCTTTCTGTTAGTTTAGTTTCCTATTTTGCAGTCATTCTCTAGTAATTTGCCATCAGGATAGGTTTTAGGTGATTTTTGAAAATTAAAGAAAATTTCGCCCTTAACTTATATATATTAAGATATTTTTGGGCCTTCTTAGATTGACCTCATAACTTCCTGGCCATCATCAATCTTACCCCAAAACTTCAAACTATTTTTAGTTTGGCACCTGGTCTTCAATTGAGTCCCATTACTTTTAATTCTTGCACATTGACCCTTAACATCCTTAATTTTAGTCAATTAGGTCCAAACTAATTTATTTTAAAGCCCTTGAGCTTTTATTTTTTCCACATTAACCCCCTAAAGTTTATAATTTCAAACAATCAAGTCCTTTCTTACTTATAATCAAATTCTTCAATTTTGACGTTTCTACCTAAACTTTTATTAATTTAATCTTGATCAACTTAAATTTATAATCCTAAAATCAGGGTGTTATAGCTCACACCCCTTAAGGGAATTTGGTCCCCATATTCCTCTCTGATATGTGAAGAATCTCATGGTGTCATCACATATTATATGGCTATCCCCCAAAGAAAATTTGTTTCTCTTTTAATCTAATTAGTTCTATATAGTCTCTTTTCCTATTTCGAGTATCACTTTACTTACCATAGAAAAGTAGGACTCCTTCTTAGTAGAAATCACTGCTATGGGTTTCTCGATTGCTTATACTCACTTGAGTATTCCATATTTTAGCAAGTATTTGGGGTTTTTTCTATGCTCCAAGTCTAGCAAGATCATCTGCCTTATGTGTTATCCCTCAAGCCTTTCCAATACCTATGAGATCATTTCCTTATGATCCTAAATTCATCTTAAGCATAAGTATACTTGATATTTCCTTAAGTTTCCCAAAGAAAGATAAACTAATGCTAAAATCAATCTATCGTTTTAGTTCTCAACATTTCAAACACAATTAGATGTATCCAAAAATTAACCCCTTTTCAGCCACTTTGGTCAATGGATTCACAACATTAAGAAAATCACTTTTGATGTCAATTATCAAAGCTTAAGAAACCTTTATGCTTGACATATTTCTCAAACTTCTTCAGCTTACTACGGCCCCTACTTTAACATGATCTCATTCTATCTTTCTCAAAGAATCATATGCCTCTAAATGTCTAAATTCCAAATAGACCCTCACACTTGGAATTTGGGGTATACAACTTCATTCTCCTTGTTCTTTTAGTTTGAGTCCCCATACAAAGATAATACACTATGAACCAAATTCTTTTAGGAAGTTCCATTAGCTTTTAAGAGAGATCTTATTTTGGGGAGGTAATATAAAGTGATCAGTCATATAATCTTAAGGGAATAACTCTGCCTTTAGGATTTAAGTTTTCTTGGGGTAGCTATAACCCTATCTTGTGGTGTAATCTTTGGTGAGGGCATAGTCGCATATAATAATTTGGTACATTCTGTAAGTAAAATAATAATGAGCATAGGCTAATATTCTTCCTCATTTCATAGGATAGCTTTCCATTTTTCCTCATGTACTTGTGTCACCAATCTTCCTTATTTAGGTGAATCAATAAACGCATCTCCTAGCAAAAATATAAGTACCTATGATATTGACGAATAGAATTCAAAGAACTTTATATTATTAACCTATCGTTTGTTTGTTTTCAATCGTTTAAGGATCTTGGTGACAGAGGTGATGGCTAGCCTCAACTAGAGGCCAACAACTATTGTTGGCCTCGTGCAGTTATTAGTGGCTGCATGTAGTAGCTGGCCCTATACAGAGGCTAGTAACCACTGGCTGTTGTGTAGGTCCAGTGGCTAGTAGCTAATGGCCATGCGAGACTAGATTTGGCCTTCGTTCAGCCATACCCAACACTAGCCACTGGTTTTGGGTATAGCCAGTGGTCGCCCAACTCCATGCTGGCCACAACCAGTAATGGCTAGATTTGGCTATTAGCTAGCCTTAGTTTTTTTTATTTTATGTTTTTCTAGTGCTATGACTTTCTGTCATAATATATCTTTTTAATGTGAAATAGTATTATTTCTTTTTTGTTTAATTTTAGTTTCAGGTTTGAGGAGCTTATTTTTTAGATTATTTCTAGCTAAGTAAGGTGTGAGTTTTAATTATGATTTGATAACTTATTTATTAGCTTAAATTTGAATTAAATTTTATATTTATATTAAATATTGATATATTATGTTGGATTTATATTTTTTGGTGAACTAAATATTCGACTAAAATTTGGATTAAATTAAAATTTATATTGTTATACATTGAATTATATTAAGTTTATAAGTATAAGTTTAGTTTATGAAATTATAATTTATGGAAAAATATGTGCACACGTAAGAAAATTTTAAATTGATAATCACGTTGTAAATTATGATATATGTTGTTTTGTTATGGTTAGAGACATATATCGAATTGTTAATTTAATATGCACAATTATATACAATAATGTGACCAAATACTCAAAATATTGATTTGTGCTAAAATCTATAGTTTATCTAAAGTGAAATATTAATATTCTAACATGTGCTTAATGACATGGGATATCTCAACTACAATGAATACTATTTTTTGTGCGTCAAGTTTTTTGGCAGCATTTCGAGGTAAATGTTTCATACATTCTTGTGATTTTACATATTCTATTAGTAGAATATGTTAGAATTGCATAGAGTTGGTGGAATCAAGATGGAGAATGGGATATTGGAAAAAGGGGTAGAGCCTTCTCGTTTGTTTTTGATTGTTTTTTAATTACTTATGTGTTGATGATGGATATAAGGAGGAGTGTTTATATATGTGTCATTATTTGTTATATGAATATTCCTAGTTGTTTTTAGTTGAAGTAGTGCTACTCATTTTGTTAAGTCTTGGCTTTTTAGCAATTTTTAGTCTCCTATTTAAGGAAGTTTTTGATAGAATATATAATTGATCATATTAAATCTTTGCTCTTTTTATCTACTTGGATATGTTTGATATAATGACGAACAAATCAAAAATTGGATTGTCAATGGGCTATAGATGCTCCAATCCTTGATTTGTTTGTCATTTATATCAATATGCCAATAAGTCAATTTGTTTGTCATTTACATCAATACACCAATAGTAGGTACTTACATTACATATTTGCCAATAGGCTTCTTATATGGTTGAACACTACACACCAAAACTTTTGTGTTGAATATATCTATGTCCATATAGTATATATCAAATTAGGGGTTACTCATTTGGCTTTTAAATTTAAGTTTTTGAAAGATTTTTGATGGACAATTCCATTGAAAAATCCTTCCATTGGATTTTGTTATTCAAAGGCAATTAAGATGATGAGGTTTGGGGAGTTTGAAGTAAGAATTATTTCAAGCATAACTTATGCTTTTATTAATTAGATTTCAACATATATATTTCTCTAAGTGTTTTGAATTTTTTTATGTGCCTAAAAAAAAGTATGCTTGGTTGGAACATGAGAGGGCAGAGATTCACAAAATATTTGAGGATGACAAGGATGATGTTTGATTAATTTATGTATTGGTATTTTATATATTTTATGAAGATGGTGACACTTAGATAATTACATTTGGATAATTATATGTTGTAGAATTTATGAATATTTTGTTTATCTAATGTTATTTTATAATTTGGTAGAAGATATTGTTGCTTTATGATTTGGTGGAGAGATATGATGTTCTAGAATTTGTAAATATAATATTTGTTGATTACATATTTTTAATATGGCCAATATAGAATGTAGATTTTTTTTCCTAATATATGTAAAACTTGCAATGGAAATTTCCATAAAAAAAAAGATTGAAAAACCTTTTTGATGTATAATTACCAGAACGAATTATTTATCCATCACGAATTATGTTTAGTGATGGAAATTTCAATTGCAAAAATATTTGAAAAATCAGAAAAAAATTGCGAAGGAAAGATCCGTTGCAAAATTGAACTTTTTTTACAAATCTTTTCATCACAAAGTTGTGCTAAACTTTTGCTCGCAAAGGCATTGCAACAGTGACACTTAAATCCATCATAAAATGAGGTATCACAAAATCCATTGCAAGAGTTTGCGACCATGGTTTTTGTGATAGATTTTATCTATCACAAAATCCATCTCAAATAGCTATTTTTTCAGTAGTGTCTTTATTTATTAGCATATTTGTATAATAGTCTCCATGTATGAAATAAGTCTAGTTGAGGTTACAGATTACCTAATTATGGAAAGTCAGTTAGTTAGCTAATCAGCTATCAATTTATTAGGGTTTAGTTAAGTGTAACCACCTACAAAGTGTGCTCCCTTGTATATAAACTATACACCTTGATCTCATTTAATATACACAATGAATCTACTAATGAAGGCTATAGATTTAGGATTATTTTCTTCATGTTTAATTGCATAGTATTGATCTATCTTTGTCTAGAATGCTTTGATATCCATGAGCTCTATATTATATCATGGTATCAATAGTTTTTTTTCCTCTGCTCACTCTTTTCTAAGATCATTCTCACTTTTATTTTCTTTGTTTTGGCGATTGATATGATCTCTTTCCCTTATCATTTTTATTAGACCTTTGTTCCTTGCAACATTATCTCATTCATGGATATTTTTTGAACTTCACCTTTAGCAGCTTATAATGGCCATTCTGCTATTGATGACACATCAAGTCCTTTCTACCTCTATCAACTAGACAGTCCTAGTCTCACTCTTGTGTTTTAGAATCTAATCAGAGAAAATTATGGTTCATGGAATCACACAATGCTCATCACCCTCTCTATTAAGAATAAAATGGGTTTCATTGATAGCTTTATCCAAAAACCACTAGCAGATGATTTAGCCCTTCTCAATTCATAGATTTGAAATAGTAGTACTATCATCTCTTCATTATTAAATTTTATCTTCAAGGAAATTACTGCTAGCATCATCTACTCTGACTTAGGTCATGCTATTTGGACTGATTTCAAACAAAGATCTCAATAAATTGCTAACCCCAAATTATTCCAATTACATAAGCAATTGATCACTCACACATAGGGAAATGAGTTCGCTAATATGTATTTCACTAAATTGAAGACTGTTTGGGAGGAGCTTGGCAACTAAAAGCCTATTTACACCTGCAATCAATATATGTTCTTGTAGAAGATTGCAAGATTTGGTTAACACTTCTAGAGAGAATATATTTTGGCCTTTCTTATGGGTAGCTATGATTCATTTAGGAAACTTTGAAGCTAGGTCTACTTATGGATCCTCTACCATCAATCGATAAAGTATATTCTATTATTTCTCAAGATGAAGAACAACATGGAGTCATCCATTCATCTAGTCTTGATACTCATCTAATATGGTATTGACAATTAGGCCAAGCAATAATAGATTAACTCCTAAGCTAATGCTAATATTAACACCAATAACAACCCCAAAGGTGTTAAAGAGGATAGGTTATATTGCTCATGATGTGCACATTATGTCTACACAATTGAAATTTGTTATAAGATTTATGGTCAACCTCTCTTGCCCAATTTCAAATTCAAGCCCAAGAATTTGCCATCTTGAGCTTCACAGTCATCAACACACTATGTTTTGCAAAATCAAGCCACCAACCCAATTAACCTAGTATCTAAATCTCAATCAACTGATGGTCTAAGAAACTTTTTTGGAACTCTCAGTGCCACATAATACAATTAGCTTGTCAATCTTCTCTCCTATCATGTGCATTATCCTCATTTGTTTATTGAGCATGATAAAACATCAACACCACTCACTACAGATACTTGTTTTTCCACCAATTCTCATCTCTCTCTTGCTTTAACACTTAGATACACTATAAAACAACTCATCAAAATTGACAAAATTTTTCAATAGATTTCGATGGAATTTTTTGCATTGAAAAAAGCTTTGTTGTGAATCAATTTTTGATGCTTTTATAATGGAAAATTCCATTGAAAAAACATCTGATAGAACTGTAATGCTTTTTAGATAAACTTTAAACTGTTGAAATCACTTCAATTTTCATCTAGTTTCCAACTAAAAAATTCAACAAAACATGTCTATTAGGCTTCTATTGAATTTATGACAGATTTTACTTTTTTTTAATATTTTTTTTCTTTTTTTGCCAATAGAATTGTGACGTATTTTTGGTGGCATCTTAATTTTTATTAATAATATTTTTTAATTTTTGATAAAAATTTCTCAAATTTCTATTAGAAATTTAAATTTTTTAAACAAAATTTAATTTCTTATTTGATTATAACTCTAACTTATTTAAAATTGTATTTGATTACACCACTAACCTGTTGATACATTCTGTATATAGAATAACATAAAAGTATAAAACATCAAAATTACGATTAAATGAAAACAATAATTTAAAAAAAATAATTTATAAATATAGATCTGAAAAAGTAATAATTATTAATTACAAAAATATAAAAAAAGATCCTATCTATTGGCCATATCATCACTATTGAAGTTGAAATAGTTATTAACGTTGCAATGGTAATCCTGCTTGATGCCATGCTGATGCTAATGCTAATGCTCAATGCTTTGTTGTGGCACTTGAAGCTGCTGTTGGTAGGGTAGGGATAGGGCGAGGGTAGGGTAGATGATTCAAATAAAGCATCCCTCTGTATTACCAATTGAGCAATCATGTCCTACATTATGGAACTGCACATTTAACATAGTTCGCATATCCTAAATTTAGGCCTCTATACGGCCTATAGTTAATGTAGTTGGTGGCTTCTCTTTAGGCACACTACTATTGGAAGGGGACTATTAATAGCTTAGGCCAAAAACTTATCTCTTTTTGTTAGTGCCACTTACAAATTGAATCCATAAGTCAGTCTTAGAGCATTGGGTCTCTACACTACTTCCAGGACCCTCTAGGTAAGCTTGAGTCTATAGTACTTGTTGAAAGCTTTTTTATAAGATAAAAATTAAATAATTGAATGCGCTATAATGCAAACTAAAATGAGCACATATCATATGTCAAAAACTTATAATAGCTCTCTTTGCCCTCTTGTCTACTCAACTTTTATTAGACTACCTTTGGTAGGTATGCACAAAAATCTCCTCCACTATTAGCGGTCTTTGCAACTCTAAAGCCTATATACAAAATATGAATTAACATTAATGTGTTAACTATACTGAAAAAGATTCAGTAGAATCTCCCTTGAAATTGATCTTTGCCTAAACACCAACTATTCCATATCAACCATGTCACATAAATCTAATTGACAAATATTAAGAAAGTAAAATAAGTTTACTAAAGCTAAAAGTTAGGAAACTTGCTAATGCTTACCTTTATCCCAATAGTTATACTCCTTTCAATATGAAGGGATCCACTAGTCTTAGAAGCCCAGTTATTCTTGGCTTACATGAACTTTTTTTGAAAATCTTAGGATTACAGTGCTAGTATAGGCATCGTAAGTATCTTTGCCAATCTACTTTGGCTACTCCTATCTTTGGGTATGCCCATACATATTGCTCAGTCGATAATCCCTTTTAGGATCAAAGGCTCTTTACATATAGCCATTGTACTAAGGGTCCCAACAAATATATCTCTATGAAAGAAAAGAAAATAAGTTGGTATACTTTCAATACATAGACATAATTTGTAAAAACATATATATATCTTTATCTCTATAAACATCAAATCTCAAAGGGCTTGGGGATTATCCGACCTGATCATTTAGGGCTCCTGTACCTTACTCTCGATCACTCTCATCAATAACTTGGTATTGTCTAGCGAGGGCCTGTACTTGCATAAAATTCTTAATATTAATATGCTTATTAATACAAAAATATTTATCTATCAAGAATAGAATAAAATAACATTATATAATAATTCTAATTCACTCGTAAATCCCTCAAGATCCAAGTATACCTTGCTAAAACTTTGAGATGGGCTCTGATTCTCTCCACTTAAAGCTTGACCTAATGAGGCATCACTTGTTGCTATCGTTGTGGTAGGATGGAGTGGAGCAGTAGTGGATAGCTAGGTGCCATGTGGTGTGGTCAAGCATGAGGGAGCATCTATGAGTGATATGGAAGGTGGCTGAGATAGGTACCTTTGCTGTGAGGGTAAGTGTAGGATATGTTATGTGGATGACCACATAATAATTGAGAAAGTGACGAATGATGGCAATAAAGAGGACAAGGGTCACAGAGTATAAAGATGTGTGGCATAATTGTGTGACATAGGCATAAGTTGATGACCAGTTGTCATGGTGGGGGAGTGATTGGTCTGTTGTGTATCTGGCAAGTCAGGGAAATGCCCTTACCTCAGCCAAAATTCCTATCTTAGTTGGTGCGGGGGCCCGATACTTGATTGGTTTGTCGTTTATAAAATGAAGAGAGACTGCACGTATAAACAATAATATTATTATGAAAAATTAATTAACTACATATACAAAATGTATAAAAGCAGTTGATAACATTAAACTTATCAAAAGACATATTAGTTTTGATAGAATATATCGTTCATTAGATAAATATTTTAGTCTTTTTATCTATCTGGTTTTTTAATGTAATAGTAGGATGGTAATAATGGTTGATGTTCCAATCTTGGATTTTTTTCCATTTACAGTAACATATACAAGTAGACAAAAAAACTAAAGACTTTATGTGATAAATGATGCAAATATTTTGTATTCTGATTATTTCTCATGTGAAAAGTCTTTGTGACTATTAATTTTGAGAAAATTATTATCTTTAACATAAAAACATTGCCACTTAATTGATGGTCATATTAGATGGTGTTTAATTAGAATTGAGATATAGGTTTATGAAATTTTGTTCAATTTAACCATGGAGCAAGAAATATCTTGTCCTAACATTATTTTGGTTTCATTTTTTACTGGGTTTAATTAAACTAGATAGATTTTTCTAATTATTGGTTTGGTTCTGGGTATCAATTCAAAGATTTATGCTTTATGGTTCAAAGATTAGATGGGATTTATAGAGAAGTTTTATGCTTTGTGAAACACTTTCATGTTTTTGTGGAACTTTATGCTTTAAGATCACTTAGGATATTCGTCTGAGTTTTAGACTTTATAATATGCTCAAAACCTTTTATGGGGCTTTATGCTTTGAGAATCACTTAGAATGTCTTGCAAATTTTTACACTTTAAAGATCACTTAAGATATTTAGCATAGCATTACATTATGAGAATCACTTAAAATTTTAAGGGAACTTTACAATCCATTAAGTTGAAATAATGAGTTCAGTAGGTATGTGGTAAACTTGGTTTTATCTTTTTTTTTTCACTATTTATTTATTCAGAAAGATTTCCCTAAGAGAGGTTGTTGCAGTCTCCCCACAAGGAGGTCATCCATTTACTGAGGTATTAGATATTTAACTTTGAGGGGCGCAACCCTTTCTTAGCATCGTCTTATCTTTCATTTCTCGAAACATGATTTTGTATTGAAATAGTGTTCATTTATCCCTGCCCTAAACATTTTGTTACTTAGTGAGTCATTGGAGTATTTAGAAATTGTGAAAGTTTACTTGGCTCCAAATAATGAGTCCTTAGGAAAGTTTACTTCAAGGAAGGATTTGATGGACATTAGTAAAGCAATGATCACATTAATTTGAATAATTTTCAAATTTTGTGTGCGATGAGTATGATTTCATATTACTTTTAGGAGGTGATCGAATGACATACCCTTCTCTAAGGTATTTCATTGTATTTAATAATATGTTTCACTATTTTTTCTTATCCATTGTTAATGGAGGTTAAGAGAAGTTATTAGCTATTAGTTAGCAAATTTACTTTTAAAAATATGCCTGCAGGAGGCATGTCCCTTAAGTGACCTTTAAATTTCCCAGGAGAGGCAAGCGCTAAGGTGTTGTTAGTTAACTAAAGAGTTTAGCTTGTAGAGGTTATTAAATAGGGTTGTGTAAACGATTTTACCCCTAAATATTTTGGCAACGTTTCCCGACCCTATAAATATAACATTTCAATTTTTTTAACCCATGGAGCAAAAACATATATCACATAATATTAATGTAACTAAACTATTTAATATCACAACTTCTTATTACTCCATACAATTGCAAGCAAATAATAATCCAACAACAACAAATAGGAAGGCTCCACCCCTTCCCCAATGTTGGAATAGTATCCCACAAGTTAATTAGATTAGATTTTAATACTACTCCACTTGTGATACAATGTTGATTGAATGATATTCACTAAAATGGCCATCATCATCTTATGCTTTTATAATTTCTTCATATATATTTGGTTGAAGCCTTAAATCATACAAGATTATGGGACTTAGATAGATATATAATGGTGATCATGAAATAAATCTCTATGGTCATCATTTTAATATTCCAAGTCGTAAATCTTATAAGATAGGGCATCTAAGATTTAGATATAATTGCATTAGCGATGCATATTCCAAGGACTTGGATATTGCCCCATTTTCATAGATAATTTTTATTAGACATAGATGCATGTTAGTGGGTGCTTGCCAGATAACAAGTTCATTGAAGACTCACTTAGAGAATCCACGAGGTGGCCATAGTGGCCTGCTAATAGTGCAAGTTCTCTAGCTTAAGATAATGCGTATAATTAGTCCTTTGACTTGAGGTTCCATAATAACATTATGTTTAGGCCTTTATATTTTGATTTTGCTCCAATGACATAGCACGTCACTAGTGACTTAGGTTGGGCACAAGTTGCCTAAGTATAGAGGTTGGTGAGTTCCAAGATAGGATTCATTCCACTCGTCAGTAAAGAACAGATTTATCTTCTATGTAGTCTACAATGATCGATTTCAAGAAAACTTTGCACAAGGTGATATGAGAATTTGGAAAAGGAATTTTTCAAAGTTGCATTCATAATGAGGAATAGAACATAAGAATAGTGTTAACCATTTTGATGATTTACATTATTTTGATTATGAAAAAATTATTTTTCTAGAATTATGTTTGAAAACATGAATATCTTTCCATATTATTTGCTAGATTCAACATGTGTGTTATCTACCAGAATCTGCTACTTATTAGAATTTTCTTTCCATAATTAAAAGATTTCATAATGATTCTAGTTTGAATTACATCTCTATAAATTCAGAAAGAAGTCGTATCATGCTAAAATCATTGAATCATCCACTATTTAAGGAATTAATGCATAACTACTAAAATTATCTTGTTCCCTTATTTAATTCTGAAGGACTCTTACCTTAATAAGAACTTATAGTCACTGGACATAAGCATTTAAAAGTGAATTTATGTAGTATTTGTGAAGTGTGAATCACAAAGTCAGGAGAGAACTTTGTTAAGTGTGTTGAGAAGTTGTGTAATACTCTCTTACACATTCTTATGCTTGAGTGTTGCTAATTTCTTGCTCTACATGTGTTTTTGGGGGACTTTGTAGTGAAGAAGGTTAAGTGGAACTTGCCTTCGATAGACCTTTAGGAGACGATGTGTCTCAAAGGACCTGGTCATGAAAGGAATGGGAGATGTACCAACTCTTGAAGGACCCTGTGAAGAGAACAAATCAACGCTTGGTTGCTCTAAGGACCTTTAATTGAAGAATCTAGTAAGGCAGTACTATCTGGAATTTTCCTTAGTGTCCTTGGTTTTGGTCTAGAAAAAAAATTAGAGATTGTTGTATGGAGTGGCAGCAAGTTGAGCATCAGGTCACAGAGGTTGTGCAAGTGAATCTAGTAAAAGTTTCCCTGGTCTTGTTCACAAGTAACTGGTTTCACTATGCTCTGGAGACTAACTCATCCCATCTGGGATTCTAATTTAGCTCTCTATGAAGAACTGGTCTTTCACCCTACTAGGGTGTTTCTAATCATTTCATTTTTCTTATCGTCAAATTATTGTGATGATTTGTAAAATAATATCTTATATTAATTAATTTGACAGGTTTAAAATTCTAAGTGAAAACTTAGGTAGAGGATGTAGGTTTATTGAATCTCTATAAATATCAGTGTCAATTTACTTCTATTTTTACTGCTTTACTTATCTCTAGTCTGATTAGTATTTTGACTGATATTTACAAATTCCATTTAGTGACTAAAACTATTTTTTTGCAAAAGACTTAAATAATTTGTTAAATTTTAAAAAGTATTTTAAGTGATAAACTTCTATTGCATTAAAATTCTTTAGCCTAATTGATCCCTTTCTTAAGCATATAATCACTCATAATTAGCATCGAAGTGTTGGTTCTCTATATTTTAGTGTAACTACTAGAGTAAAAAATCTTATGGCTACTAATACTCTTGATGTCTTTGCAAAAGAGCAATCACACAACTGGCTTTCATTGTTTGATAGTTCCAACTATGTTAAGTGGAAAAATCGAATGCAAGAATACATAATTTCCCTGAATTTTGATCTATGAGATATGGTTAGTGAAGGGTTGATGGTTCTAACAAAATTAGTTAATGGATAGATGGTTCCAAAAGAGTGATGTGAATTTTGCTAATGATCGTAAAAAGGCCATCTCAATGAATGCAAGGCCAAAAATATTATATTATGCTTCCTCATCAAAGAGGAGTACAATCTAGTTAGTATATGTGCTGTAGCAAAGCAAATGTGGGAAATGTTGCAAGTAACCCACGAAGGTACTAGCTAGGTTTAACAAGAGAGGATTGCTCTTTTCATTCACAAGTGTGAAATGTTCCAAATGAAACATGATGAGACCATAAGTTAGATATATGCACATTTCATGAAAATTATAAATCCTATGTTTGCACTCGGTAGAACTATAAATGAGGATGAACAAGTTTGAAAGTTTCTTAAATCACTTCCCAAGAATAGATGCCAAAAGTCACTATTGTTTAGGAAGTTCATGATCTTAGCTGGATGACCATGGGTAAATTGATTGGATCTCTCACATTCCATGAAATGACACTGCTAAACAAGGATAAATGTTCAGAAATAAAAGTCAAAAATAATATTGCTTTTAATACTGGTCATGATTTTGACTTAAAATTTTAAGAAGACTTTGATGAGGATTTGGTTGAGGATGAAATCATTCTAATGTCTCAATGATTAAATAAACTAACAAACCTCAAAAACAAAATTTCAAAATAACAACCAAAGATGAAAAGAACCAACCCAAAAACTCTAAATACTGAGCTACCTCACTGTTATGAATGTAATGAAATTGAACGTAGAAAACTAGATTACACCCGATTGAGGAAATATACAAAACAAGCTAAAGCTAAAGCAATGGCAACCACATGGGACAAATTTGATGGCAAATAATTTGACAATGAAGAGAATTGCTTCATGGTAAATCAAGTAAGCACCTCTTCATGTTCTTATTATAATTCCAGTGATGAAATTGACATTGATGAGGATGTGCAAAAATTACTTAAGCTTTATGAAATTTGTGTCAAAATGTTTCTTGATAAAAATAAAACTTGTAAGAAAAAGTAAATTGTTTGCAGGGGGAACTGGATAGGGTTCATAAAGATAAATTTTAATTGCAAATGGCTAAAATAGAGAGACCTTTGATGCTGAATGCAAAAGAAAAATGAATGATTGGCTACTAAAGAAAATAATGTTTTGAGGATGAAATTTGAAAATATGAGTTACGGAAGCAAAGAAAAACTAATTGCTGAAGAATGCTTGTATGTTAAGTATGATCTAGGTGAATGTTCCATAAATGTTAAACGCACGCATATGTATGTTCCACCTAGACATAATGCTAAAAAAAGTTAAAATTTAGAAAGCACATAAATAAAAAAAATACTAAATCGATTTTAACAACTTTCTGAATGAATTTTAAACTAGTTTAAAAAACCTGCTTTACTTGTGGTAGATTTGGTCATGTGAATTTTAGATGTCCACTTGAGAAACTCATTGGTACCAAGTTTGTTTGGGTAAGAAAATTATGTGCTACTAACTATGAAAGACCCAACATAGTTTGGGAGACCTAAAACAAATTGATTGCTTATAGGATTATGCCAAGGAACATGCTCGAAAACAAAAGTGGCACTTGGATAGCAAATGTTCCAGGCATATGATGAGAGATGTGTCCATGTTCCTTAACCTTAACAATTATTCTGCAAGAAATGTTCTTTATGCAGATAACACAAAAGGATGCATAATAGGTAAAGATACCATTGGTATTCATACTAATACTTCTATTGATAATGTATGGCTTGTTGAAGGCCATAAACATAACTTGCTTAGTATTAGTCAACTATGTAATGAAGGTTATGAGGTTAATTTCCATCACTCTCATTATGTTATTAAGCAGAATGAGAATATAGCTTTTACTGCTACAAGGGATGATAATGTTTATTATATAACCCTTGATGATTTAACTTATCAAAATGTGGAGTGTTTAGTTGTTTCAGATGAAGAAAGCTGGAAATGGCATAAGAGAATGGGCCACATAAACATGGAACTCATATCCCTTCTCATGAAGAAAGATTTTGTTAAAAGGGTACCCAAGTTAAATTTCTCCAATGATAGGATATGTGATGCTTGCCAAAAGAGAAAGCAAATCCAAACATCTTTACGACCAAACAATGCAACTCCCAGGCTACTAGAACTTCTACACATTAATCTATTTGAACCTATGAAAATCATTTCCATTGAAGATAAGAGATATGTGTTTGTCATAGTAAATGACTGATTATACTCATTTTATGTGGGTTCAATTTCTTGCTCATAAAAATACTGCTTTAAATGCTTTCATTCCACTCACTAAAATGCTTCAAAATGAAAAGGGTTATTTCACTAAGAAGATTCGAAGTGACCATGGAACTATGACGAAATAAATTTTACTTTATTTTGTGAAGAACATTGTTACATATATGATTTTTCTGCCCCTAAAAGTCACCAACAAATTGGGGTGCTTGAAAAGAGAAATTGAATTTTGCAAGAAGTTCCTAGAACCATGCTTAATGAATATGATCTTCCAAAATTCTTTTAGGGTGAAGTCATGAATAAATCGTGTTTTCCTAAGACCACTTTTAAGAAAAACGCTATATGAATTGTGGCACAATAAAGTTTCAAATATTTCTTATTTTTGTGTCTTTGGTTGTAAATGTTACATTCTTAATGATAGAAGTTATTTGATAAAGTTTGATTCCAAAGTTGATGAGACTATCTTTGTTGGTTACTTAATACATAGTAAAGCCTATCGTATTTTTAATAAGAGGAAAAGAATGGTTCAAGAATACATGCATGTTACGTTTGATGAAACTAACCCATCTTGTGCCAAGGAAACCTTGAGCAAAGAAGTTGCAGGATTTGAAAAATCAATTAAGATTCTAGACCCTGAACCATTAACATCAAATCAAGAGGAACCAAAATCATTTGAGAAAGTAAATCCCACTGATGAACTTGATTTTGCTGAATTAGTAAAAAGGGCTGAATAGAGAACCAAAAAGTTTAAACATACTTCAAGTCATCTTACTAATAAAACCATTAGAGATCCTCAAGTTAGAATAACTACCTGATCTCAAGCTAGATGAATTCCACTAGATGAATCAAACTATACCCTCATCTCAATGATTGATCCTAAAGATGTCAAAGAGGTACTAAAAGATCAATTCTAGATTGAAGCAATGAAGGAAGAATTGACTCAGTTTCAAAAGAATAAGGCTTGGAAGCTAGTTGAATGACCATTAGATCATCTAATTATTGGTACCAACTAGATGTTTAGAAACAAGCTAGATGAAATCGGTAGAGTTACCCGAAATAAAGCTAGACTGGTAGTAAAAGGCTACAGTTAGCAAAAGTCCATTAACTATGATGAAACATTTACTTTGGTTCTAAGGTTAGAATCTATTAGAATGCTTCTCGCCTTTGCATCTCATAAAAATTTTTTGCTCTATCAAATGGACATAAAAAGTGGTTTTCTAAAAGGATTCATTAAAGAAGAAGTTCATGTTGAGCAACCCTTTGATTTTGAAAATCAAAACTTTCCTCATCACTTTTTTTTATAAATTAACAAAGGCTTTATATGGACTAATACAAGCTCCTAGGGCTAGGTATGATCAATAGAGTAATTTTCTTACAAACAACTATTTTTCTATTGGAATCTTAGATACCACCTTCTTCACTAAGCATCAAGAAAATGGTTCTCTCATTGTTCAAATTTATGTTGATGACAATATTTTTGGTGCTACTAATGATCTAGTTTGTTGAGAGTTTCCAAGAAAATGAAATAGGAATTTGAAATAAGCCTAATGGGAGAGCTCAATTTCTTCTTGGGATTTTAAGTAAGGCAAACTTAGAAAGCGACATTACCTCGCAAGAAAAATATACAATGAGGTTTCTAAAGAAGTTTGGAATGAGTGAATGAAACCATTAAATCACTCCCATGAATATAATTACCAAATTGAAACTTGATGAGGATGGTAAGAATTTAGATGAGAAAGTCTATCAAGATATGATTGGTAGTTTACTTTATTTAACTGCTAGTCATCCAAATATTATATTTTCAACATGCTTATGTGCTAGATTCCAGTATGATCTAAAGAAATCCCATTTAAATGTTGTTAAAAAAATATTGAGACATTTTAAGAGAATATCTAATTGTAGCTTATGGTTTCCACATTCTAAATCTTTTAACTTCATAAGGTATTTTGACACCGATTATGCCAGTTGCAAAATAGATAGAAAAAATACCACTGGTGGTTGCCAATTGTTGGAAAAATGTCTGGCTTCATGGTGGAGTAAAAAGCAAAGTGTAGTTGCATTATCTATAATCAAGGCAGAATATATGGCCTTGAGCAATTGCTACACCTATGTATTGAAGATGAAATGTATTTTGCATTATTTTTGGTATTGAAGTGCCTTGTGTACCCATTTTATGTGATAGTTCTAGTGCTATTAGCATTTCAAAAAATCCAATTCTTCTTTCACGCGCAAAACATATTGAAATTAAACATCATTTCTTTTGTGATCATTTAAATAAAGGTGATATATCAATTAATTTTGTCTCTACTGAAAATTAGCTTGCAGATATTTTTAAAAATATTTTGGAAGAAAAAAAATTTGTGAGCTTTAGAGAAAGATTAGGAATTAAATCAAAATTTGATTTTGGCAGGATTAGTTAACATGTTTAAATATGGCATTCATTATGCAGCAAAATTAACTGCATCTTTTCCATTTTCAATACATATTTTTGCATGCATCAAAATTAGCCATTTAGTTTTTTTATTTTCAAAATACTTAAGCTTCTTAAATTGCCGAATCTTTTTTCATTCATAGAAAAGAGAAAACCTTTCTCTTTCTGTTCAAAGAAATACTCTTTGATTCCTCTCTCATCTTCAGCTAAAAATCACCATGCCTAAGTACTCAGCAAAATCAGATATAGGAGCTTTTTCCTCCAAGAGAAAACACTCATCATTTCCTTCCAAACCCCTACTTATTTAGATTTTGAAGCTCTAATGTTGCTAAAATGGTATAATGACTCCAACATTGATAAGGACCAGTCATATTCTTGAGACGAGCTAGTTCGTCTTAGCAGTGAAGAATTAGGTAATAAGGATATTCCTATGAGGTAATCCTGAAAGACCTATTAGTTCTAAAGAAAATATTTCTAGCCCTATTTTCCCCTATTTCTATTCGTCCTCAAGAAATCAAGGAATGAAATTTCAGTAAGCTTCCATCCTCGTTAAATTCTACTCTTTTGAAGCTCTAACATGCTTTAATGAGAAAGTTTTTGCTCAAAATCTAAATTATAGTAGGGCTGTCAAATTTGATTTTATGAAACTCTAATGCAATTGACTAAATTTGTGGTTTGAAAAGGGATAACTTAATGAAAATTGATGAATTTTCATATCCTCACTTAGTTAAACTACTTTACTCAAATTTCATCTTTATTTTAACTGATTTTAATATTTTCGTGGAGTGTTATGTTTTTGACAAAAGGATTGTGTTGTTTCTTTTGAAGTTGAACTTTCTATTTGATATTTTCAATGATGGTACCAAATTCTTTAATTTTGGTGTTTTATCTAATTTCAATGTTTCCTATGATGAAATTTGTTAGCTCTTTTGGGGAAGGAAGCAATATTCTTTTTTCTAGAGGTGTTGGTTTGAACAATATAAAAATTGAACATATTTCACCTCGTAAATGGCTTAGTTGCTCTATTTTTTCTACCCTAATTTCAAGTGGAAGGCATAGCACCAATATGAATTCCACAACTGTATATCTAATGGCCAAAGCTATCCAGCAAATACCTATCAATCTTGGCTCCATCATTCTGAAATATATAGTATACTCTTTCTTCTATCAGGACAAAAATCTTCAATATTCTATGTTTTTCACACACATCTTTAAAAGTGGAGTGATTTTTACTGATGCTTATATTAAGAAGGAGCAATACCATAAAGTCTTGGATCTTGCCTGCCTTAGGAAAATGAGAATTCAGTGTATTAAGGATGATGTGTAGTTTATGGGAGTTAGTAGAACTCCTAGTAGTATTAAACTTCATCTATGAAAATCCAAAATTCTAGTATCCATCAACTTAGAATTTGAAGAATCCATCCATGTTCATCCCACCCCCATTAAAACATCAAGAAAAGCTCAAGGGAAAACTAGCAAAATAGGTGTTGGACTTGAAGCTAAGATAGATGATCTTAGCAAGACTGATCTTAGCAAGACTATGAAAACTCTTGCTGGTTGTCTGGATATACTTGTTGATTTCTTGTATTACATGCTTGAGTGTTATCTTTGCAAATCTAGCGATACCTATGCTACTATAATTTAGATAAAGGAGAAAGTTAGACATTATTTGAATACCTCTTAGGCTCATTTTGATGATGAAGGGGTGGAAGAAATAGTAAAATTTGAATCTTGTTTGTTGGAACGTTTTGTTATTTTAACTACTTGCTAGAATTTTTGTTATTATATGCTGGAACTTCCATTATTGTATCCATTAGAACTAATTTTTAGACTCATATTTATGGGCTTTCAAAACTTATTATCGTGATGATCAATCTTTTGATGATTGGGCCTACTATTAATGCAATCTAATATCTAGTATCTGTTGGTACTTGTTGTTTCTTTAGTTAGTTAAGTATAATCACTCTAGATAGGGGGAGAACAAGCTGGCAAAACCAACCACATAGATAGTGGGGGTTCAAGTGGTATCCTTCCACTTTATTCAAATCATCAAAAAAAGAGATTGTTAATCGTTTTGATGATTTACATTTTTTTGATTATGACAAATCTACTCTCCCAAAATTATGTGCTAAAAGCATAAATATCTTTCCATATTATTTGTTGGAATCAGCATATGCATTATTTGCCAGAATTTGTTACATGCTAGAATTTACTTTCCATAATTAAAAGATTTCATAATGATTTTAGTTTGATTTACATCTCTATAACGTAGGGAAGAAATTATATCATGCTGAAATCATTGAATCGTCCGCTATTTAAGGAATTAATGCATGACTACTAAATTTATCTTATTCCTTTATTAATTCCAAAATATTTTTACTCTAGTAAGAACTTATAGTCATTGAAGATAAGCATATAAAATGAATTTATGTAGCATTTGTCGAGTGTGAATCATAAAATTGGGAGAAAACTTTGTTAAGTGTCTTGAGAAGTTGTGTGATAATCTCTCACATAATCTTGTGCTTAAGTGTTGTTAATTCCTTGCTCTAAGTGTTTTTGAGGGATTACATGTGTTTTCAAGGGACTCTGTGGTGAAGAAGGTCAAGTAAAACTTATCTTTGACAGACTTGGTGAGATGATAACGAGATAGTTTATGTCTCAAAGGACCTAGTGGTGAAGAGGGACAAGAGTCGTACTTGCTCATGAGGGACCTCATGAAGAGAACAAATCAACGCTTGGTTACTCTAAGGACCTTTAGGTGAAGAAACTAGTAGGACAATACTATCTGGAATCTTTTATAATGTCTTTGGTTCTAATATAGAAGAAGAGGCTGGAGCTTGTTGTACGGAGTGGCTGCAACGCTTGCATTAGTCTACAGAGGTTGTGCAAGTGAATCTAGCAAAAATTCCCCCATGCTTGTAAACAAGCAATTGGTTTCATAGTACTTTGCAATCGACCTCATCTCATATAGGATTTTGGTTTAACTCTTTACAAAGAGCTGGTTATTCACCCTATTAGGGTGTTTCTAATCCTTTGTTTTTCTTACTGTCAAATTACTGTGATTACTTGTAAAACATTATCTCATATTAATTAATTTGACAGGTTTAAAATTCTAAGTGAAAACTTTAGTAGAGGATATAAGCTTGGTGAACCATTATAACTTCTAGTATCTATTTACTTCTTTTTTTTATGCTATACTTATCGCTTGTCTAACTGATATTTTAACTGGTACTTACAAATTCCAATCAATGGCTAAAATTGTTTTTTTGCAAAAGAATTGAATAGTTTTTGAAAGGCCATAAAATATTTTGAGTGATAAACTTCCGCTGCATTAGAATTACTTTAGTATAATTCACCTTGTTCACCGGTATATAATCACTCACAAATAAATACATAGTTATTGTGGCTATTAGGGATCCGGCGAATATCTTGCTCTAGGCTACTTTTCAGGGGTAGAAAATGGATGAACCATATTTGTACGACAAATATAAGTAGTATTGGTTCACTCAATTAATTCATCTAATTGGTTGGACTCCATAGTGTTGTACTAGACATTGAGGATGGAGATTAGGTATTCTTTAATTAATAGAGATTAATTGATAGAGTGATTAGTTTAAAATACTTTAGACTAATTGGAAGATTCAATATTCAATAAATTACAAAAAATTATGAGCCTATGTCTAATTAATTGGAGAATCTAAAGGGTCACACACAAAAATCTAGAACACTCTCACTTGATTGAAGAAATTATCTAAGGAGTTAGATAATTATAGTGATCAAGATTACTAGGGAGGAGAGAGAGAGAGAGAGAGAGAGAGAGAGAGAGAGAGAGAGAGAGAGAGAGAGAGAGAGAGAGAGAGAGAGAGAGTTGGCTAATTATTAATTGGTCACTATAACTTGATTAATTTAAGTGTTAAATTAATTAAAATAATTTAAAGAGTTAAATTAGGCCAATTAAATTAAAGAGTTAATTTAATTGGTGTCATGTGACAACTTAATTAGGCAAAGTCAACTTAAAGAGTTAAATTGATTTAATTAACTTAAGGAGTTAAGTTAATCTAATTAAATTAAACATGTTAATTTAATTAGTAGAGGAATTTGATTTTGGAGGAAAAATTAAATAGAGGAGTCCATTTAATATTAGTAAGTTGGTATTTTTAATTTAGGAAATTAAAAATGCAACTTGACTAGCCCAGTAGCATCCTAGGTGGCCAAGTGAAGAGTGTGTGATAGAAGCTTCCATAGGATTCTTCCTCACACTATAAATACACCCAACTCCCCCTCATAGCTAGCCACTTTATGCCATAATTCTAGCTGTATTTCCCCCTCCAATCAAGTGGTGATATCATGTGTTGAGAGAGACCACCATCTAGATTCCCTCCAACAGTTTTCTCTCTCCAATAACTTCCTCACACTTTCTTCTTCAACTTTTTTCATCCTCCTTTAGAGAGGATTGAGAGTGACTTTAGGTGTGTAGACTAGCTTTTAAGGCTTCACATTTGTGGAGCTTTGGTTTGGTGAATCAAGATCTTTCAAGTTTGTGGCCAATTTTGGTGATGATTGTCATCTAGTAGTTTTGCTTCAAGATTTTCTATTTTTCCACCCATTGGAGTACATATTGGAGGAGTGTTTTGCAGCAATGGTTTCTGTGAAGGCTGTCCATTGGAGAGGAGTTTGAGATCCTTAGAGAAAAAGACAAATTCCTTGCTTGGAAAGAGTTCCATTGTGAGAACTTGCTAGTTGCCTTTCATTTTTGTGATTAAGGTAACATTATCTAGCTTTCTAATAAAACATTTGAGACATAGACTAGATCCTTGGGTTGAGGATGTGTTGATTAATTTTTCCTATTTTTGCAAATTATTATGGATCCTAACACGTCCTTTATTTTCAAGTTGTATTGGAGCTAATTTTATGCCCAATTTTGGATTCATCGAATTGATTCATGTGATGAATTTATTCTATGACTCATATTTCTTAATTAAATTTATGGATTTAAGATTTAGGAGTTGATGCATGTGGTTCTTGATGTGTAGAATTGAAATATGTCAATATGTGTTTAATTATGACTTATATGTGTTAGCATGAGTTTTAATTCAAATCATATGATGTTAAATGTTGATTTAGCATTGGATGATATTATATGTTTATATAGCATGTTGGTTATTGCTTAAAAGTATTTTGGTAATTTTTGGATCCAATTTGATTGGATGCCTTGAAAGTATTTGAAGAATAGTTATTATTCCTCAAATTTGATTTTTGAAGCAATTGGGTACATTATTTTTCAGTTTTAAAGGCGTTTATAATTTAAAATTTTTTCATAAAATGTATGAAATGGATTTATGGAAGTGCCCACAAGATTTGGGATGGCAAAAGAGAAACAATAGGGCAAAACGGTGGCTTAGGTACTTTTTGGCAGAGGTGTTGCTAGCAAACCCACCCAAGGTTGCCCTAGCGTGACTATTTTGATGTTTTGTGCATTTTGGCCCTCATAAGCTTTATTTTTTCATACACGTTTGATGCACAATTATTTTGTAAGTGCTCAAAAGAATGTTGGACATTTTTCTTGCTTTTAAGATCAAATTTAAGTGTGCACTTCAAGTGTGTGCAAAATTGAGATGCATAAGAGTTATGCTTAATTAATGAATTGAATGCAAATTCTTGCTATTGTTTATGTAATTTTTGAATGGATCATGGATGAATGAAGATAAACATGAGCCTTTAATTTGGTTTTATTAAAGTTCAATATTGATTGAATGGGTTGTATAGGCTTGCATGTCTCTTGATTTTCTATTTTATACTTTTTATGAGAGTAGGACTTTAGGGGTGAGATTTACTTTTCTCTTGTAAATTGTTGTAAGGAGGTAAAAGAGGCCAAAATGATCAAGAAGGTTTGAAGACCCATGAATGTATGAGATATATTTATGTAATAGATAAGATCTATTAATTTAATCAACCCACCTAAAATTAACTAAGTAGTGCACTTATGGCTCTAAGTGTACTACTTGGTTAAGGCTCATGGTAATCCCAATCTTAAGTGCATGCTAGGTTTATTTACTTATTTATGTTTTTCTTAGTTTGTTGATGTATGTGATGTATGGTTAGGATAGAGAACTTAAATAAGCAAAGATAAAATTAGATGAGATCTTCCAAGCAAAAGTCCCTCAACTTAGATGAGTCTAAGCTCCAAAAAATATTAAATCAAAATAGATAAAATTAAATGGTTTAATAATCCATGTTTTCTACTAGTAGGTGTGTGACATAAGATGCTACCACAAATATGTGTTGGCTCATGAGTCATGGGATACATTGTTAGGGAAAAGATATGATTGCTACCTTAGCTTAAGATGCACTTTAATATAAATTTACTATGACATTGTCTCATGAGTCATGGAATGATTATAGTTGAATTTACAATTAAAGAGTGACTGAAAAGTCCGACTTAACACTTAGTAGTATAGATATCGCACGAGTTATGGGTTTATATGAAAAGTGAGGTAAAACATATCAAGGATTACATAAAGATGTAATTGGTAAAAGCTACCTATCTTAGGATCATGAGTTGATGTCTCATGAATCATAGGTCCACAAGTGATGCCTTTGGACCTTAATTCGCGTTGGGAAAAATGATTTCCCAAATTCCTAAGAGTGCAAGAAATTTGATAAAATAGTGGGAGAAAAGCATGCTTCAAAGACCATAACATGTATTTGATATCAAATTCAATCATATGTTTATATACTTTTCTTCACTTATGTAGATTTGCAAAATCTCAAGAATGGCTAAAATCCATAAGCATCATTTTGGAAACCAATAAACTAACTAGGCTAAACTACCATGATTGACTAAACCTCAAAATTGTTCTAGATTCTTAGAAATAGACATTTGCCCTATATCAAGGTACTCTAAATATCATAGGGATTATGCAAATCAAGAGATATGTGGAATGTTCATGAATTAGGTTGGGGATCACATCCAATCCTATAGTGTAATGATGGCTTTTATGTCTTGGCATAGTGCCCTACAAGCTAATTAGATTGGCCTTGTAAACTGTTTCATTGTAAAATAATCATGAGTAAATGATATTTATTATATAGCTATCTTCATCTTATGCTCTTTATTTACTTCGCTTACATTTGGATGAAGTGTGTAGATCATACAAGACTATGGGACTTGGTCATGCACTGGATGGTGATCATGGAATAAGTTTTACATAGTTGTGTTGTGTACAGTTTATTTTATTTTATGTTGATGACATTCTTTTCATTGGGAATGAGAGAGTAATGCTGAAGTGTACTAATGCATGTTTATCTACTCAATTCTCCATGAAAAATTTGCGAGAAATATCATACGTATTGGGAATACACATCTGTAGAGATAGATTGAGGAAGATGCTAGGGCTTTCTTAAATATTGTACATAAATTAGTTTAGTATAAAAGAATCCAATAATGGATTCCACTCTATGGGATATGGTCTTCATCTCTCCAAGTCTATGGTCTCTAAGACTAATGATGAAAGACATAGAATGTCATACATATGTATCTGCCATAGGGAGCATAATATATGTGGTTCAATGTACAAGGCCAAATATAACACTTAAGAAAATGCATATCGTTGGCATGTAAGACTTGGACATATTTTTAAAAATATGATGAACAAGTTAGTAGCCCTAAAATCACTAAATGTTAATGGATTACAGTGTCACGCCCCAATTTTAGGACATAATATGACAGTGCTTCTAAGCCTAAAGACTCAAAGACACTAAGCTTCAAATCCAACAGAGTTTGTTGAATTCCCACAAATTTCATTAGATAAATTCCCAAAATAAATTATATCAGTGAAAGAGAATTCAAACACTTGTCTTAACAATCAACTAGAGTAACCGAGATCTAAAAAAAAAACTTTCCTAAACAACTAACTAGGAATTTTAAACATCAAAGAACCTATTTTATTTATGCCAATCTCTCATCACCATCCCCAAAACTATTCATCTTCCTTGTCCTGAACTAAATTTTTCTACAAGAAAATAGATTAATAACATATGAGTGACACTTTGCCCAGTAATTAAATATCCTTTCCTTTTTCTATCAAATTTGAGCAAGTACAAATATCATGAAAAATTCATTGAAAACAAAAAAAAAAAATTATTCACTTTCCAAAAATATAACAATTAATGTAACAATATTCAAGAATCATGTTTTAGAGTCAATCACATATCTTTCCAAACGATTCAGAACAAATGGTTATATAACTTATCAAAAACTTTCAATTCATTAATTAACCACGCTCATGAACTTTTGAGATTCTCTAATCGATTATCTTGGCCAATATCTTAACTACAATGCAATTAAGTAGCTTCAGAGGTCTTAACTACAACACTGTTAAGAATAGCTTCGACGGTCTTAACTGCAACGCTGTTAAAAGTGGCTTCAGAGATCTTAACTACAATGTCGTTAAGAATGGCTTTTGATGTCTTAACTACAACGCCGTTAAGAGAAGTTTCAGAGGTCTTGACTACAACACTATTAAGAATGGCTTCAAAGATCTTAACTACAACACCGTTAAGAATGGCTTCAGAAATCTTTTGCTACTGTAACCCTGTAACATAGTTACAAAACTCGTTCCTACCGAAAGTTTCTTGATTATTCAGTGCATAGATTATTTTTATCATTTATTTTGATAAAAAATACTATATCTTGTGCAAGTATTTAGAAAGATTTTTATTTTACATGCTCAAATCCTAAAAAAATAAGTTTTATGCATGCGAAAAGTTTTATAAATAGTTGATTATTTGCATATAGAAAATTCTACAATGAATACCATTAGATCTAAAAGTTCAATAAAAAGAACATTCCTTTATTTTTTATGCATAAAATATTCGTGTAGAAAATATTTTAATAGAAAAAGAATAGAGATTTACTTACACCAAAAATCTTAAAACCTAAAGATTTGCTTAGATTTGATCTACCACTTAATCGTTCTCCACTAGTATTATGATAGAAAAAATAGGACATTAGTACCCAAGAAAGAAAATTCCTACGGATGTTTAAAGAACAAATTAAAAATATGGCATTTTCTTACCTCTAAATATGACTTCTATATTTCCTACTATATGGTTATTTATATTACTAGGCTAGGTATTCCGGATAAACGAGAATTCATATCCTATAAGATCACTGTAATCCTAACTTCTCAGATTTGATCATATTTCAATCTCAAATAATGATAACTCAAAGCTACAAAGATAATTCAAAAGTCTTAGCCTTATCAGGATTAGGTCATTACTAAATATTTTAAATATTTAACTTATCAAAATTGTATAGTTATTGAGATTCCCAACCTCATGACTAAATATCCAAAATCCTAAATTATTTAATGATTTAATAATTTTGGATATTTAGCTGACTATTATCATAGTTTACGAATTATATAATAAAGAATAATTATAATGAAGTTTTGTATAAAAGTGTAGAGGTACAAAAAAAATAAGGTTCTAGGATTCCATATGACTTATATTTACTTGATTTTAGCTAACCAACATGACTCGATACCTAATGGGGTTCAAAAACTATCCAAACAGAGTTCTAAGATAATGGGAAGACCTCTAAAATTATCCATCTAACCATAAATCCAAAAATTCCAAGAAAATTGATTTTCGTCTTCTTTAATTTAACAATATTGGACCCAACCTATAAATACTTCATAATAATTTATCAGCTTATTGTCTACACTACTTATGGGCTTAGCTTAGTCCTAACTTAAAATGAACTAAATAATTTGGGCTGTTATTATACCTATCTTATAAAATGGAAATTCCATTTATGGGCTTATATATATTTATATATTTATACTATTTACGGGCTAAACAACTTAAATTGAATTAAACAACTTGGGTTAACTAATACATCTTGAATCACTAATTAAATATGGGCCAAAGATTAATATTTCCTTTGCCATAATTTGGTATTCACAATAGCTAGCTTAATCCTTAACATAAAACTTATTATATAAAGTTTCGATCAAATAATTAACCCAATAAATTCTACATCTTCAATCATCACCAAACAATCCAAAAAGTCTAAAATCTATATCCTTGTAATTGCAAATAAAATCAAAATGAGTACCTAAAATAGGATTCTTAACAACTCCAAAAGAAAGAATTTAATTTATATCCCATATTTACTTTCTATTAAAATTCCTTAAATATTGATCGAGTCACAAATAAATTTGTATGCTTAAATTCTAGGAGAAGATCAACCTAATAATATTAGTGAAAAATAAAGATCAATTAATTTTACTCTATAATTTCTACCACCTAATATCATATATATATATATATTATAATAAGACTTGGGGGTATTACATAGAGAATCTACCTACTTGTGAGTCTTGTTTAAAAAAAAATTAACCAAGGCTCCTTTTTGTTGGACAAATGGAGTGATCCACATGTCCTTTGAATTTGATCCATATAGACGGATGTGAGCCACTAAAAGTTAGTGTAAAAAGAGGCTATTCATTCTTGATTACCTTCACTGATGATTTCACTTGATTTGAACAAGTCTATCTTATGAAATACAAGTGCGAAGCCTTTGAAAATTTCAAAGAGTATAAGAATGAGATAGAAAAGCAGTTAGGGCTTAGTATCAAAACCTTTCAATTGGATCAAGGAGGTAAACACTTAAGTATTGAATTTTAGGGTTATCTAAGAGAGAATGGGATTATCTCACAATGGAATCCACCTAACATACCTCAGCATAATGGAGTAGCTGAAAGGAGGAACTGTACACTGTTAGACATGGTACGATCCATGATGAGCTTATCAGATGTCCCTATTAAAGGCTAGTAAGGTACTAGATCTAATATGAAAACTTCAAAACATGAAAGTAACTAGTGCTTACAAGCTAATCAATGATATAGTCATACCTATGATTTAGATTTAGCTAGAGGATTAACTTGATGAGAAAATCCATGGAGAATCAAGTGAACACTTCATTGATTACAAAATTTGTCTTCTCGTGGTGCAACGAGAAGATTGCAATGATTGCCCTATCAAATCACCACAAAATATTCTAGAAAAATTAATCAAGATATCCAACACCTTGAAGAACCTTCATTCAAAAATTTAGATCAATTTGCAATCTAGAATGCCCTAGATAAAATTGCAAAGTCGGACCTTGCTCAAGTAGATCTCCAGAAACTAAGCAAACTACATGTCTTGCCTCTATTGTAAAAGTTCACACACTAATGAGATCTTCCTAAATATCAAGTATTTTAGTTGGAATAAGACTAGAGATCTAGTGATGATGAATGCTGAATTTGGGGTAGGAAGATAAAGAAAGAAGCTTAGCCTTCAACATATGAAATGCTAGCTTGCAAATATTTTGGAGGGAAATAAAGAATCTAATTCTTTACACCATTTGGGATTCCACGACCTCCACTCTCTATATCTCTATATAGAGGCTGAAAATGTGTGATGCCAAGTTGGCACCACACAATGCATGGGGAGGGGGGGCACGACCAAGTGGGGTTGCTCAGGTGGCAAAATTTGAATCCAAATCTCATTTGAATTTCATTTGCATCTTAATTATATTTGGAATCTCATTTCAAATTAATTAAGATGCCATCTCAAATCTCATTGGAGTCTTCCCTACAAAATTAATTCTTCCTTAATTAATAAAATTAAACTCTTTAATTTAATTAATTATCTTTTGATTTAACTCTTTACGTCAAACTAGCTTAACTCCTTAAGCTAAATTTGTTAACTTAACTCTTTAAGTTAACTTGACCAATTGATGGTCATGTTGGCACCAAATAATTAACTCCTTAATTATTGGTCTAATTTAACTCTTCAATTAGTTGATTAATTTAACACTTTAATCAATCAAGCTAAAATTGACCCTCAAAGTTGGCCCCAAAAATCAATCCACTAGGAGACACCATTTTTTAACACCTTAGAAAATTCTCTCCATTAATTAGGAAGCTAATTGAATTTTGTATGCGACCTAATAGGTTCTAACATTTATTGGACATGAGCTCACAACTCTTTGTAACTTTTGAATATCTTATATTCATTCTAGTCTAAAACTCCTTTTAAACTAGTCGACTCAATTCAATTAATCATATTAATTAAAAAGTACCTAATCTCTATGGGCAATGTCGAACCTCAAGCCCATGGAGCCCAACTAATTGGCTGAAATGAATATTATGGAGAACTATTATCACTCTACATGTGCCATGCCCATACGATCATTCCATCTCTTATCTCCCAAAAAGAGGCTTAGGGCAAGGTATTTGTTGGCTCCCAAATAGCCTCGATATTATGTCTGTATTCTCAATATTCAATCCTTGTAGTGTGACCTCACTATTGAAAAATGTTTTTTCCAAATTATCACACCAGCTTACGCAAGAATTTCTAGAAACCGATCATCATATAATTCATAGGAGATGTACACATCCTTCACAACAGCAAAGAGTCAGATTCCATCTTAAATCTCACAAACCTCCATGCCAAGTAGCTCATACCAATCTCAACCTAAAAGACCCGCTAAGTGGTCAATGATAAGTCAAAGCATAAGAACGAGACATAAGGTTACCATGAATCCTCAGGTCAAAGGACTAATAATATATACTAGCATAAGTAGGAGAACCAGCCATTACTGATTTGCCACTACAACTATCTAGTGGATTCTTCAATAGGTCTTTAGTGCCTTGTTCTCTATCAAGCACCCATTAACATGCACCCGTATCTTATATATTTGGTCATGGAATAGAGCAATCTCCAACCCTTAGATTTATGTATCATTAGTGCAAATTTATCCAAATCTTAGATTCCTATCTCATAAAATTCTATGACTTGAAATATTTAAGATCACAATTATGTTAGACTTATTCCATAGTCACCAAACCAAGTCTCATAGTCATAGGTGATCTATAGGCTTTATCCAAATGCTAGTGAAGTGAAATAAAGCATAAGATGAAGATAGCCATAAAAATAATATCATTCAATCAAAATTGTACCATGAGTGAAATAGTTTACAAGGTCAATCTCATTGGCTTGTAGGGTACTATTCCAACACCTATCGCCTTTTGGGCCCTCATGATGGTGTTGTGGCTACTAAATATAGTACCTTCAAAATCGATTCCAAAGATACTATATGAGATATGGTTTGGTAAAGTACTATTTTATTCTTATTTAAAAGTTTGGAGGTCTCCCGTCTATGTCAAAAGACTAGTGAGAGACAAGTTGGATGCAAGATCCATCTTGTGCAAGTTTGTGGAATACCCAAAAGAGTCTTTAGGCTATTTTTATGATCTCTTAGAATAAAAGATGTTTGTTTCAAGGAATGCCACCTTTTTGAAAAAGAAGTTTCTATTTGATAGAAAAGGCACTGTCGTTGAACTTAATGAAGTTCAATATGACCATACTAGCCCATAAGCAATAGAAGTAAAAGAGCATAACTAGCACACAACTTCCTAGAAGGTCAGACCAAATCAAGAAATAACTTAAAAAGTTTAGATTCCTTCATGAGATAGGGCTAACGGTTAGTGATCCAATGACTTATGAGGAAGCTATGTTAGACATAGTTCATGTCATTAGCTTGAGGCTATGAAATTCAAAATAGACTCTATGTACCCTACCAAAGTATAGACTTTCATAGATCTACTGGAGTGTATAGTACCAATTGGTTGTAAGTAGATATATAAGTGTTAGTTAGGAGTTAATGGAGAGTTTACGACCTTTAAGATTAGTCTAGTGATGAATGGTTATACTCAAATATCAAGTATTGACTTTGAGAAAGCCATTTCACCACTAGATATGCCTAAGTCCATAACGATTATGCTTGGCATAGTCGTTTATTATGATAATGAAATTTGGCAAATAGATGTAAAGACTACCTTTCATAATGAAAATATTGATAAGGAAAACTATATGTTTCAACCATAATGTTTTACATCCAAAGGGAGTGAGCAAAAAGTTTGCAAACTCCAAAGGTCCATATATGGACTAGAGCAATCATCCCCGAGTAGGAACATATGTTTTGATAAGACAGTCAAATCATTTAGCTTTATAAAAAATGTTAATGTGTCAAGTGTGCATAAAAAGGCTAGTGAGAGTTCGATATAGTTTCTTGTGCTTTATGTCGATAATGTCTTTCTCATTATAAATAAGAAAGAGATGTTAGAATGTACTAAATATGGTTATCGTAATAATTCTTCATGAAGGATTTGGAAGTAGCATCCTTCATATTAGAAATACATTTCTATAGAGATAGATCAAAGAGAATGTTGGGGTTTTCTCAATCAATGTACATTAACACAATACTAAAAAAGTTTAGTATGGAGGAATCCAAGAGAGGATACCTCCCAATGGGACATGGCATTCATCTCTCCAACTCTTTGGGCCTTAAGACTAAGGAGGAGAGAAACAATATATCCCACATACCTTATGCATCCAGTATTGAAAGTATAGTCTATGCTGTTTAATGTACGAGATTGGATATAGTACTTAATTTAAGTGTTTAGGGCCACTACTAATCCAAACTCAATGAAAGTCATTGGAAAGCTGTGAAAATAATTCTTAATTATTTGAGAAGAACTAAGGATTTGTTTCTAGTATATAGTAATGGAGAATTGAAACTTGAGGGATTTTCGGATTCTAGTTTCCAATTTGATGAAAATGATCTCAAATCTACTTCTAGATTTTTATTGTGTCTCAGAGGCGGCATGGTGAGTTGAAAGAGTTTCAAACAAGAGACCACGACCAACTCTACCACTAAAGAAAAATACATTGCAGTGTTGGACACCACAAAAGAAAGTGTTTAGATGAAAATTTTATCTAAAAGTTAGATGTAATGCCTAGTGTGCAAGAGTCAAAAGTTGTCTAGTAAGACAACAAAGAAGCCATTGTGTAAGCTATGAATCTAAGATCTCATCAGTGATCTAAATACAAATAAAAGCATTATCACTTGATTTGAGAGATCATTGATAGGGGTGACATTCGAGTGGATAAAGTTGTCTTTTTTGAGAATATAACAAATCCACTATCTAAACCCTAAATGCAAAAATGTATTTAAGACATCTTGAGAACATGGACTTAAGGACTGTGGGGAATCAACTTAGGGGTAAGTGGGAGGTTGTTGAAATGGTACTCCATAAGCTAATTAGATTGGCATGTAAAACTACTCCATTTGTGATACAATTTTGATTGAATGATATTCAGTAAAATGGTCATCTTCTTCTTATGTGTTTATGATTTCTTTACATGCATTTGGTTGAATCCTTTAAATCATACAAGACTAGGGAATGTGGTCACACATATGATGGTGATCATGAAACAAGTTTCTATGGTCATGATTTTAAATATTTCAAGTTATATAATTTTATGAGATAGGGCATCTAAGATTTACATAGACTTGCACTAATGATGCATATTCGAAGGAGTTGGATATTATCCTATGTCATGCACAATCTATGTTAGCCATGGATGTATATTAGTGGATACTTGTTAAAAAATAAGTTCACTAAAGACTCGCCTGGAGAATCTATGAAGTCGCCGTAGTGGTACGCAATAGTGGCAAGTTCACTAGAATACAATAGTGCATATATTTAGTCCTATGACTTGAGGTTCCACAGTAACCTTGTATTTAGGTTTTTGTGCTTTGATTCTGGTCCAACCATGTAGTGGGTCACTTGGGGCTCAGACTTGGTATAAGTGATATGGTAGTGAAGAACTATTCCACCCTGTGGTGAAGAACAAATTGATCTCCTAGAAATGCTTGTGCAATGTGATATAGCATTTGGAAAAGGAGTTTTTAAAGTTGAAGTCATAATACGAAATCAAGCACCAAGAATAGATACATAGTTATCGAGGTTTAGTAGGGAGATGGAAAATATCTTACTCTAGACATCTTTCAACAAATAGGAAATGGAAAGATCATATTGCACAACAATTGTAAGTGGTATTGGTTCACCCCATCATTTAATTCATCCAATTGGTTGGGCTCCATAAACATGTGCTAGATATCGACTATAGAGATGAGGTATTCTTCAATTAATAGAGATTAATTGATAGAGTGATTAGTTTAAAAGAGTTTAGACTAATTGGAATATTTGATTTTCAATAAATTATAAAGACTTGTAAGCTCATGTCTAATTAATTTGTGAATCTAAAGGGTAACACACAAAAGTTTAGAATACCCGTACGTGATTGAAGAAATTATCTAAAGTGTTATATAATTATTGAGAGAGAGAGAGAGAGAGAGAGAGAGAGAGAGAGAGAGAGAGAGGGCTAATTATTATTTGGTCACTATGGCTTGATTAATTTAAGTGTCAAATTAATCAAAATAATTTAAAGAGTTAAATTATACCAATTAAATTAATGAGTTAATTTAATTGATGCCATGTGGTAATTTAATTAGTTAAAGTCAACTTAAAACGTTAAGTTAATCTAATTAAATTAATAAATTTATTTAATTAGTAGAGGATTTTAATTTTGGAGGAAAAATTAAATGGAGGAGTCCATTTAATATTAGTGAGTTGGCATTTTTAATTTAGAAAATTAAAAATGCAACTTGACTGGCCAAGTAGCATTTTAGGTGGCTAAGTAAAAAGAGTGTGTGATAGAAACATTTGTAGGCTTTTACCTCACACTATAGCCAGCCACTTTATGCCATAATTGCAGCTGCATTTTTCCCTCCAATCAAGTGGTGATCTCATGTGTTGAGAGAAACCAGCCTCTAGATTCTCTCTAATTACTTTCTCTCTCCAGTAACTTCCTCACACTTTCTCCTTCATCTTTCTTCATCCTCCTCATCATTTTAGTTGATTGAGATAGGATTAATAATGGCTTTATGTGTGTGGACTAGCTTTAGAGGCTTCACATTAGTGGAGGTTTCGTATGGTGGATCGAGATCTTCCAAGTTTATTGCCGATTTTGGTGTTGATTGTCAACCAGCGGTTTTGCTTCAAGAGTTTTTTCTTTGCCACCTATTGGAGCACATCTTGGAGGAGTTTTTTGCAGCAAAGGTTTCTATGAAGGCTATCCATTGGAGAAAGGTTGGAGATCCTTGGATAAAAAGGTGAATTCCTGACTTGGAAAAAGTTCTATTGTGAGAGCTTGCGAGTTGCCTTTCATTTTTGTAATTAAGGTAACATTCTCCAACTTTTTTTTATCTAATTTTGAGGCATAGAATAGATCCTTGGATTGAGGATGTGTTGGTAAATTTTACCTACTTTTGCAAAATATTATGGATCCTAACACCTCATCTACTTTCACCTAATTCCCAGGCTCCAACTTAAACTACCAGTTCAAGATTCTGTACTTAACATATCTTTATTATTCATAAAGACATAAAATTTGCAAAATTTTAAATATATAAATTCAATGAATAAAATTTCATACAAACACTTGGTATCTAAAAGTCACAAAAAAGTCATTGTCTTAAGTAGTGGTGTTTTCTTACATACGAGTGCTAACAATTTATCACTATTTCGGGATAAACTCACAAAGCGCTCAATAATGTCTAATATTGTGTACACATACACAATGAGATGACTTAGCATAACTACTCAAATTGCTCTTGCAAACTCAAACTAGAATAGGGAGTGTAAAAAATTCATTTAGTTAGAGAAATATGTAGGTATACAAATATTTTCAAGAATAAATAAAAATATAAAATTTCCAAGTTTCAAGTGTGTGTAAGGCTTTCTGGACATCCTCTTTTGTAAGACTTTCCAATCCTAAACTCAAATTATATGTTTGAGTTTGTAATGCTTTATAAGGTTTTTCAATCCTAAACTCAAATTATATAAATGTCAATTAAACCCAATCTTAAACTTAATCTAAAACTCATATTATATAAATGTCAATCCTGAATTCAAATTACAACCCAAATCATATATTATCCAAACTTATAAAATTTCAACTCAAACTCTATTCCCAACTCACAAAATTAACATAACAACAAATGAACATTAAATAGTAAAAAAAAAAAAAACTGACAAGCTTGACTATGCACTACAATGGCAATTGAAACAAGGCATAATAATATACATTAACATAACAAAGTGGTTAAAAAAATAAAAGGACCTAAAAGCTAAAAGAACTTGTGATTAGGATGGGTGGCAACAGGTAGCGACAACTAGTAATGAGTGGGGGGGGAGGGTAGTGATGGTGATGGTAACAGCCATTGGCATAGGCAAGGAAGAAATAGGGAGAAAGAGAGGAGAGGAAGAATAGAGAAATAAAAATGGGGGAAAGGAAGGAATTCGATCTTACTTATTTATTTGATTTTCCAATGGACTTTCAAAGGATTTTTTACGAACAAATCTATTAGGAAATAAAATAAATTTTAATTAAAAAATATATTTAAAATTTCCAATGAAAATTTCTTAGAAAAGTGACAGCCATTAATATTTTTTAAATAATGTTTTTTTCTTTTTTTTGGATGAATGCTTAAGGGACTGCTTCGTCAGAAATTTTTTTCAAAGAACTTCCAGTTTACATTTTCCTTAGAAATTTATGTGTCATTTTCCCACCACTTTTTTCATTGGATTTGCACTAGGATTTTCAATGGATGGCCATGTTGATGGAAATCCTGTGCAAATCCAACAAAATTTCCGATAGATTGTATCCTATTGGAAATTCCCTTTGAAAGACATTTTTTTTGTAGTGATAATTGACTTAGGCGCATTGAAGCATATATCTTTAGATGCTAACTTATTCCAATTATTTCCAATACAAAACAATGCTATTACATTACCTAACAATACCTAAAGCCTAGTATATTACATTGGTAACATATATTCTATGATATCTGTTCACACAAATTTCATTGTCTGCAAAATTAAATCACAAGACAAAGAAAAATAATGGACAAATTAAATTTATATAAAAAAAATATATGAGAATTACAATTTATCAGAGAAAAATATAAATTCCCTAACAAAACTAATCCCCTGATTCTTCTCCCAATATATATATGATCCAAGGGTTTAAAGCTTGTTCTTGGATATATGGTGTAGTATCCCTTGACTTGGTAAAAGATACTACGAAATTTCTTTGAAACCCGAACCTTGACTCCGAGATCAAATGACTTGATGACTTGATGCTTTGAAGAGGTATAGGACCTTTGCAGTAGCAATACGTCATCGCAGCAAGAACTTGAAGCTTAAAGACTTGAGTCTTGGGGCTTGAGAATATATGAATATGTATGTTTATAAGTCTCTAGTCATCCCTTTATATAGGTATTCAATAGGAGCTCCGAAATGGTTTGAACATATTTGATAATTATCTCTTTGATGCACATATTAA